>JANZLP010000072.1:38044445-38055435 GCA_026930925.1 Chelictinia riocourii
TGCCGAGGCCGAGCGCCACGAGCTCTCCCGTCTCAACCAAGGCCAGGATCCCCAGGGCTCTTGCGCCTGTGCGTAGGATGGAAACAGGAGAGCCTCTGAAGCTCACGTACTAGCCTTTGTTCCCTGATCATCTGAGTTACAGGTATGTTGCCTAAGTTACACGTGCTTTCCGCACAGAAGCATGGGAAAATACACTCTTCAGTCTGCTATGGCAAACTTTTCCCCTGCTTTAAGCCTGGCTTGTTAGAAAGTACAAAATATTTAACGTGTGAACTTTTAACAATGCAGTCTTTATACCTAGATTTTTAGGTACCTATGACAAATTCAAACATCTGTGCATTGTTTTTTTTGCAGTGTGCAAAATGTTTGAAGGAAGACTGGTAATAGTCTTCAATGAAATTGAAGTAGAAAGGTCCTGCTACTGCTCCCAGTTGATGGTAAACACCTACTTCATGAAAGCTTTTAACCTTCAGATGAGATTGTGCAGAAATTTAGAACAAAGTCACAAATACTAGTCTTTCAGAAAGCAAATGTGCTATGCAATATAATCTCATAAAACACAGGAAACTCCAAGGGAACCAAAAGTGGAAGAGATAGACATCTCTCCATCATCTTGACCTTCAGTTACTCCTCTGCATCACACAAAATACCCACTTCTTAAACCAAAACTCTACAGAAGGTGTTTTGCTCTCCACAAGGTGCTAGAACATTCACAGGTACCACCATCATACTGTAATGCTAAGATACACAGAATGTAAAAGTTGGGTTACAGATAATGAAACCTAAGCACATGACAGTCAACTCATGTTAATTCAGTTTGCAGTCAATTCATGAAGAGAAACCAAAAAAGCCTACTTTATCTCTTCATCTCTAGGTACAAGCTGTCCAGTCAATCTTAGTACTTCACTGATGCCACAGTAACTTTATAAAGTATTACTCACTGCAGCATGCTAAGATACAAGTTCAGTTGACATTCCACATTCTACTTGAATGCAAACTAGACAAGTCTTTTTCATCCAGTATGACAACACTAGCTGGTGGCTTACATCATCTCTGGTGGCTAACTTTAAGTTTGCCTCATTTTGTGAGACAAATATGGCTTGTCAAAGCTTTGAAAAATTTGGACCAAGCAACCTTGTCTCGAGCAGCTAACGCTTATCATGGTAAGACAAAAGCAGGCGGTTTTGATAAATTACTTTATTGTTTGGAGGTAATGTGAAACTGTTTCCAACTAGAGGCCTCATCATTATTTACCCAAAAGGTCTTTTAGGATATGAAAAGTGTAGCAGTACTGTTTACATTTATTTGTTTTTTAAATTGGTTAAATCCTATTTGGTTTTCCACAGCTTTAAGATAAGGAGCAAGACTTCATTGTGTCCCAATACAGAACATCACACAGTTGTAAATTAAAGTAAGCTGAAGAGCAACATAGAGCTGCATCTTGACAGCCAGTTCCTGCTGGAAAAAAAAAAAATAAATCTGACTTGCTCCGACCCTGAGTGCATACTCCCCATGCAAGACGCAGGCACTTACTGACCCTGCTGTGAGTCAGCTGAGGGGGCTATACCAGCCATAAACCGGTAGTGACTGCCCCTTTGAGTTAGAGCTCCTTGTAATAACATCAAGCCACATTATGAGGTCTTCTGTGACTATTCTGGTCTGGGAGAGACAATCCTTGGCCTTAACTTCCCTGGCTCAAACAAGTTTTGCTTCTCACCTATACCACAAAGGCATTATATACATTCTTAGAAATCAGGTGGAAAGCACTGATTCTTTACTGAAATGAAACTGCTCCATAATAGAGAATTAGCAAACCAGTGCTTAATGTAACATTTGCTATGTGGAACGTTAACACTTTCATGAGACAGTAGAAGTTTACACTGAACTGAGTCACCTATAATAGATTACTAAATACAGACTTTTGATTTTTAAAACAAAAGAGTAACTTTCTCTGCAAGTACTCACAAAGTTGCTCAAATATAAAATACCAAATTTTATTTTTTAAGAGAAAAAAAAGAGCAATTTAAGGCCAAAGTACCAGCAAGGAAGACTAATATGTGAAAGTAGACAAGAGATTTTTAATAAATCTGCATGGGTATTTGCAAGGTTATGCCTCTATTAGCTAACCTGTAAAGCTGTTCCCAGGAAAAGATACTAGAGAAAATAGATATTTATACAAAATTATAAAATGCTTGTTACATGAATTATTGCTTTACAAGGGATGTAAACATCCTTTTTCTATGATAGTACCAATTAGGTATCTCAAAATTTCTAAGGTTTGTTAAAATGGAACTTGAATTATGCAAAAAATCCAATATAAACTTTCTACAAAAGAGTCCATCACATTCCTGAGTATGCTAAAGCTATAAAACAGAAGGAGCACTGAGCAGGCAGCAGTTTTCACAGTGAGGTTTAAGGACATTTTCTTTCTACACACTGTTTCCCTCCTTCTTCATATTCTTGTTTAGAAATCCACATCTGTTGAAAAGTACCCTACAAAAAAAAAAAACAAAACAAAAAAACCAAACAAAACAACCACAAAACACACAATTAAAAATTATTTTAAAAAAAAATAAAAAAAATCAGAAAACAAATGAAGGTTAAGTGAAACATGATTAGCTTTTCCTATGATAAAAAACAAGCAAATCTTTACATTAAATGAGGTTAGAGGACTTGACCTGCTTAATTATTTTTTTCTTTGAGTTTTATACTGTTAGCAATTAAACTAAAGACAGGAAGGTGCAGTACTGAAAGGTGATTTCAGTCACCCTTTCCTTTACTGCTAAATTAATCCCCATAAACCATTTCAGTACTCAGTAACGTGTAAAATTAAGCTCAGGAATATGATGCGGAAACAGGTTTGCTACTTTCATGGCGTACTATATACATATCCTGTCTAGATACTGTATTTCAAGCCTGTACCTTGCCATTAAAGATGAGAGAACATGGCAAGTTATTTTTTGATTGGAAATGCTCATGTCTTGTTTTTTTTAAAATATTCTCTTCACCTTACCACAAGGATAGACAAGATTATTACTGCTAGGGTAGCACAAACCCTGCAATGCACACTTAAGCAGAATTAGCTTTTTGGGTGCCATTGCTGCTTAGCATAGCAACATAGTAACACAGGTTTACTAACCAAAGAAGCCAAAATTGAACCACCAATCCATGAGCTGAACCTCCGCTCCACTGTTGTGTTGTTCGCTATCAACTTCAGGCGCATGCTCTGAATAGAAAAGGAGGTAAAATGAAAGAACAATCAGACAAACTGTAGGCTGGTGGCCTTTAGGGACAAGAGAAGGACAGCACAAGGAACTTGGTGTATATACCAACATGCAGGTGAAAAAGGTCAATTTTATTAATCATGCAATAATGTTCATCTGCCCTGTTCTAAGAATTCAAGAATAGCCACAGCGGAACAGAACATGTATGGCTTTTATCTTGTCTCCCAAGAGGGAGCAGCAGCAAATGCTTAAGGTTAGAAATAGGGCAGGTAGAGAGCAACAATACTTACAGTATATGTCATCTCTAACACTGGGCTGCTTAAAATACGCACTGGGACTAAAATGTCTAATGTTGCTGAACTTAATTCATCTAGTCCTTTTTGGACCCATTCTTTCCTTTTGCTTTCAAAATACCTCGTAGCAATAAAATCTTTGCATTTCAGTGGGTTGCTCCTCAGCTATTATAAGAAGCAGCAAGTAACTACCTTTCTCAGTTTCTCATAACATTCATCATTTCAGAGTTGCTACAAGTAGAACATTTTTTCTTGAATATGAATATTCAAGAAGTATCATAAGCTATATGTGCACTCAAAAACACAGGTGTAAGTTATTAATACTTGCTTTGACATCAAGTGATTAAAAAAGAAAATACAAGTATGTTAAACCACCAGATTTTATCTATGGGTAGGCTGAATTGCCTGTAGAATCCAGGAAGAACAATCCCTATGACAAAGTGACAAGACCTCGGGCAGAATGACTGAATATGCCTCAAGTCAGTCATCAACACTTCAGAAGAGAGGCCATCAAGTGGAATAGTGACTGTTGCTTAGGCACAATTACAGAACTTAGAATCACAATCTGAAAGCAGGAATGGAGAAGTAAAATATTTAGAAAGCAGTTGCAGTATCTGCTGGAATTCATTTCATACAAGAACTTTGCAAGACTTCTTTTTTTTTTTCTTTAGATTAGGAAATCTCTTACCCTACAGAAATCTCTTCAGCTGTTGGGTTCCTAACAACGTGGAAGCTATGATACATGCATGTGAACTTATGTGGCAGAAAAGCAGAATGATAAGTAACTCAATGCAGTAATTTAAAGAGTCGTTTTACCGGTGGAGTTTTCTGAGACAGCTCTCTGTTCAATCTGTCTGTGAAACTCTGTATTAGAGTGTTTCCTCCTGCTACAATCACGCTGCCATAGAGGCCCTAAAAAGAGAATAAGCAACCTAAAATATTAACTCTGAAATAATTCTGAAAACAACCGTTTCACAGAATAGAGAGGAATGGCACACAAGTACATATAATCAACAGCAATAATCACTTGATACCAACAATATTACCTCTCCCAATCCAATTAATTTTTTAGTCACCTTAAAAATAATTCAAGACATCTTAATATTAAACTATACAAGGAAGACAGAAGCTATGTCATTAATGATTCTAAATGATTTCACAGAGTATTTTCTACTACAGAGAACCCTACACCTACAGATACCTCCTGTAACCACACTGCTGGTTTTCTTACAGCTGGATATTCCAACCACAAAGGAAAACCCCACAGCACTGCAACAGCTTTCAATTTCACTAATGCTGCAGTTGGTGAACACAAACCACGGCGTGGCCTACTAAGCTTGCCTGACATGCCAGTTAAAAGGAAAAATTTTTGAAACCACCCCCATGCGGTCTTTATCAAACTTGAACATAGTTTTAAAAAGGAAGTTTTCCTTTAATACCTCTTTTCTTCCTTCTAATCTCTATAAAGTTCTGTATGCTAGGTTATGTTTAGAAAGTATCTGCCACACCCAAAAATCTGAAGATAACACTCAAAGTTATGAACAGAAAATGCTCATCTGAAGCTAATCCAATGCACATTATGCACTGCCAGCCACAAAATCTGGACATCAGCTATTTAAATACATGTAAAAACACTAAGTAAAAAAATCCCAATTTAGCATTTTCTAAGACAAAACAGTAATTGTGCATATTCCTATATACAAATATGTAATACTTAAGAGAATTATTCTAATGTGTTTATCATTATCCTAGGAAATCCACGTTTCTTCATCAACAGTGTTCTAGTCCCAAAAAATTGTATCAGCACAAATATATCTATGCCTTAAAATAATACATGTCTGACTAACACTTACCGGCCTGATGTCTATATCACACATTCCAACGCTTGTTGTGACAACATGGCTCACACCCAACATCGTGTTACCAGATAAACCCTAGAATTAAAATTAGTAATCTACACATCATTGCTTCAAAAGAACAAGGCATATAAAAGCCCTGAATGAGTTGACTTTACAAGTATTACTAGAGAGGGAGCTAAGCATTACTTAGGAAAGGATAAAAAAAAAATTCCTATTTTCCCATTCAGCTTATCACTACCCATTTTGAACCACATTTCGTCCTTCGCTTGCCCAACCCCAATACAACACAGGCAAATTCTAACCCCAAGAGAACCACACAGTGTAAACAGACACATACAAATCATGAAATTAAAGATATCATACAAGAGGAAGCCATATGATAATCTAATAATTTAAAACCTTCCAACTACTACATATCATAGTTGTTTTACCTTTACATTAGAAGGGTCAAACAATCCCTCAGGGATTTTTAGACGCTCAGCACCAAAGTCACAGTTATAGCCGTTGGGGAACTCGTAATGAACTGTTGGCATCTGTGCTGCTACCCTGGAGCATCAGTCAGAAAGTTAACACATCAAAGCTCTATGTAAACAGGATGTTAAGTTATCTAAGTAGCATTATAAACTAAGGTTTCAATGGGAAAATTGTGATTGATATGACTTACACATTCCATAGTATTTATTATGACCTCATGCATCTTGGAATATTAAATAAAAAACTATCACCTGGATGTACACTATATTTCTACTTTCAGAAATAAACACTTTTTATTTAAAAACTTCTGTAAAAAAGCCAGCCAACAGCAATGAACAGGGTAAGCACCCCATGCACAACTGGTAATTAATTTTACGAGAAGGAAAACAGTGACGTACTGTTCATCATATGTTGAATCTGATACTTGGAGGACAGAAGCCTGGAAGTCCTGAATGACACACTATGGAGTTAAGAATAATATGGTTATGAGAATGTCAATCTTCAATTTTATAGAATTTATAGAATTGGTACTGACTTTTTAAAGATTTTCTAGTTCTTCAAGAGGAAAACCTGATATACTCGCAAAACTTCTTTATGGGAGGCCTAGGGGAGTTTGAGAGTAGAGGAAATGACCTACTTACATTACACATATAGTTGTGCCAAGACCTAGTGACCTGGGGTAGCTTCTCTTTTCTCTTCCAATTTGCTGGCGACCCCTCACGAACTGCCTCCTGAGATTGTAGGAAACATAATCAGTTAACCATTTAAGCCTCTCCCCAAGCAAACACTTACTAAATAAAGTTACTTTCCCACCTTTGAAGCAATCATGTATGGAGGAATTATCTCTATGTTCATTTCCTGAAACAATTCCCGGCACTGCATAGTAATAAAGTCTCCTGCAAGTGGTGATTTTACAATACCTAGAAGACAGAAAGAGAACCAAAAAACCAAAACCACCCCATCAACCTGGTAAACACCAAAATCACAACTAAACTGTCCCAACAAACTATTTGTCAGGGAACGCTGTTAGGGGTTTTTTCCATATTTAAGGGGATACACAGATTTAAAAACAATAATAAAACTGTAAAAGCATAAAGAAAGCTAACTCAACCTTGATACTACAATGCTGGTACTCGTGAAAGTGTTTACCTTGCTGAAGTACATATCCATCATGCACTGGAATAGCAGTGGTGTGTGTTGCTCCACTATCCAAAATGAGACCTGTAGATCTCCCATTAGCAAAACTAGCCAAAATGATTAAGGAAAATATTGTAATTTTCACTTTAGGAAAAAATGTTGCCGTACAATTAGAGCATAACTAGGAATGAAGACCATGGTTCTTTGGCTTTACAAAAGGATTTGCTGTTTTCCAGTGTGCATTGTCTTTCTATGAAGTGCACAACCTCATAGAGAGAATGGCATTCAACTTTGATCTGTGAACTATCCTGAGCTTTGAATGTACAAAGGTGAGACTTCACATCAATACTATGCAGCAAGCTCTAAGTACATCCAACTCATTTAGACTCTGAAGCTGAAAAGATGTAATTAGTTTAAACTAACAACAAGTATTCATCTTAAGGCTATGGGAACCTCAAGCTCTAATTACTGTATTTAGTAGTCTGGACAACACCATTTCAGGTCTGTACTGTTCTTACCCATGGTATACAATGGGGAAAAAAATAAAAAGGGTGGGGGGAACAAACCAAAACAAAAAACCCTGACAAAGACAACATTGCCTGCAAGGAAAACAGTCAGATGGGGAGAACTTCAAAACTAAGCTCTGACGCTTTAAATTTCAGAAGTGGAATTTGTTTACTTCCTCCTTAGATGTTTATGGAAAAATTAATTTGAAAGAAGAAAAGTTAGACATGCAGTTATACTAGGAATTGCCTAGAATAAGTTTACTGTAATTTCGGGGGGTGGCAGGGAGTGGGGTGGGGAAGTGGTGAAAAATTCCAAAAGGATACGCTGTTAGAACAGCAGTTTTACACAAGAAAAAAGCAGGGATGTTGTAGTGTTCAAACATCAATTCAGTCAGTTTTTCACGCTTTGCTCTAGTATTCCACTAGAAGAAAAAAACAAACCAAACCACAAATAAGTAATAAAAAGGAAGATATGTTTATCTTGAGGATCATGAGAGCACACTAAAGGAATGCTAACATAATAAAGTAGTATTATTATGGCCACAGTTTCAAATCATATCAATATTCCACAGAGGCAGATTTCTAGTAATTTACTTCTTTAGAACCTTTTTTATTCCAATTCTACTACAATACATTAATGCTTATCTATCACACAGAATTAAAAAGAGATACACACTTTTACTGTTACAACAGAGATTTCTTTGCACTTCTACAGCTCCTCCAGTATAAGTCTCTCAAAGAACTGTCTAAAACAAGTTACATGCCAATTTTACAAGGGGGAAGATACATGAAATAACTTGCCCAGTTGAAAGAAAAATAAATCCAGATTTTCCTGTTTCCAAGGTATCTTCCTACAGTTCTACTGTACTTGTGATTAAGCTATGTATCAAATATTCTACAATATTACTGAAAACGTGAAGTTTTTTCCAAGCCAATACATAAAAGTAAGATTAGTTCTGTAAGGAGAATGTTACTGAGAACCTCTATTCAGACACCCACTGAGCCATCAAACATGAAATAACCATTGCAAATTCATCCATATTCCACAAGCTACAATTCAACATAGGGAAATAATGAAAAAGAAAATCCTTTTCATAGGATTTTATTAAAGAAAGGCATAATATAGCATGTCTACCTTTTGCATTCTGACTTTAAGATCTGTCCTTCAAATGCTGAGCATTATTAAGTGATAGAAACCTTGTCCACCTATTTTCCCAGAAATCTATATTCATCCACTTCACTTACCTTGCAGGGCCATTTACAGAGAAGAATTAAAGCTTCTCCATTATAAATATTATCCTCTGTCACATAATATTAGTTGTAAGGCTGAATGAAGCGACACATTTTCAATGGTATTTTATTAAGTGTAACTTAAGAAGACATCTAAACATCTTTTTGCTTTTATTCTAGGCAGTAAAGTAAGGTTATTTTTTTGGACTTCTTTTTGATAAATGAAAAACAACAGCACATTGTCAATACTTTCTAATAGAACTCATGCAAACTATTTCAAATTTTTTTTCTTTTTTAGACTTTTTTAAAAAACAGATTACTTTGCAGAACCTGGCAAAGTATTTTAAAATTGTTATTTCTATAGCTAAGACTTAACACTTGTACCTACACACCAATATCAGACTTGTCCAAGGCTAATGTTTGTAAAGTCAGCAAGAAAATACAGTTAAGACTTATCAAAATGCAAAGCTGCTTTTACTCACTGGTGCTTCGGACATAAGGACAGGATGCAAACTTGCTTCAGATTTAATATGCATCTTGTAAGTGTGATCCAAAATTGCCTGGAAACTATCCCAGTCTTCAACTGTAACAACATTGAAGCAAGCAGATTAGTTACCTCTAAATTTTGTTCCATTTCGTAAATATATAAAGGTTTTCCAATGCTTTTTTTGCATAGAGCTCTTTAGTCAAAAGCTATCCTCAGCAGGCATACACCTCCTTTAACACCATTGCAGAATTCTCTTCCTATGTAATCATAATGATAACATTTCAAGAGACACGCTGAAAGTCCACTAACACTGTAAACCAACTATATTTCATGCAATGTGTAAATCAGGCATCCCTTCTTCTGCCTTCTGTTGCCATACATAGCATCTGTTTACGTGAAAGCTGTGACTTTTTGCAGCCTAGCAATGCTATTTTAAAAACAGGTAGAAAAAGACAGAGCACCATACTCATTCCATTTTTTAAAGGTGAAATGGCCTCCATATTTTCTCTTGGAACTCTCAGGGCATTGGTGTCTATGTAGTAAGTTGGGCCCCCTTGTTTGCCTTTGTCACCATCTATCTCCATCAGAGTGCTGCCATTGTCCCTTTCTAGTACCACACCAATGGCTGTTGGAAAATCAACCTGTAAGGCAAAAAGGTAAGCAGTATATGAGAATTATTAATGCTTTGGGTCTTTTTTTGCTCATAAATTCTGAGCTCTCCTTATACAATACAGTCAGAACAAAACCCAGCATATTCTGAAAACTCATAACTAACAAGATCTAAGGCATAAATTCAAATTGCATTTCCATTGAGTCACACAGATTCTCTCACCTTTGGACAGTCCTCGCCCGCATAGCCTGCTCTCACTGTATACGAGCCAATGTCAAAAACAAGAGCCCCAACTTCATCTGAAAAGATTGTTAATAAAGAGGTAGTGAATGGTTATTACACCCTACTACGATCCTGACCCTTCCCTGCCCACTGTTCTGGTTGCACAAGAAGGAAAGCAAGTCAAGGCATCTTTTTCAAAGCAAGGAGAAAGTTCTCTATTCAAAACTCCAGTTACTGGAGAGCTATTAGAAGACTGTGTTGGACTTGATGATCTTAAGGATCTTTTCCAGACTTAATGATTCTAATGTTTCTAATATTTGGATATTTAAATATGGGGAGAAATACTTACTAACCATAAAAAATAAATTGGGGTCCTTACATGTCCAACTAAAACATTTCACATTATAGAAACTGGACAGTGACAACTATTTTCTTCTGAGGAAACTGAAGGATTTTTTTTTTTTTTAATTGGAATAGTAGCCTCATCCAATCAAAACCTGAACCATCTGATTCAATGCACTGTACGTTATACCCTGGAGTTAAACTGTGTTCTGTAGAAGATTAAGGATACTGCAATTGACCGTATTGAAAATGCAACTTCAGAATTCTGTATTGGTTTAGAATTAATAGTGCATTCTCTATAACATCATCTTTTCCATTTCTTTCCTACTATAGTAGTATCTATGAACTACAGACAATATGAGAATATTTGCACTTGTAATTACCTATACATAGGAATTATGAATTTATCACTGTTCTTAAATGTTCAAGCAGTTTTTCTTTTAAAGAATTGACTACAGTCATAGTTTTCAATTTACATTTTTGCTGTATTAAACTTCTGCTGTGTTATCAAGTAGGAAGTCTTGGTCTTATAGTGTGTTCACCTCTCTTTACTGGT
This sequence comes from Chelictinia riocourii, assembly GCA_026930925.1. NCBI lineage: Eukaryota > Metazoa > Chordata > Aves > Accipitriformes > Accipitridae > Chelictinia > Chelictinia riocourii. Next base: position 38,055,386 of record JANZLP010000072.1, read on the forward strand.
GAGAAAAGCCTCATTGATATATATTTTATATTATAGTATTATCATCCTAT
>JANZLP010000072.1:38057851-38069870 GCA_026930925.1 Chelictinia riocourii
GGTGGCCTATGCACAGGCACAACAGACCTGGGGATGCTGGGCTTGGCTGAGAAGGCAGAGCTCGTGGTGCTCGAACCCCGGCACAGGCCATCTCGAAAATTCCAAACGTCGGCCTCTAGCTGCCTGCAGGAACGAGCCAAAGGATAATGTTCTATTAGAGGCAGTGTAATTTGGGAATGGGGTGGCGTTGGGAGGAGAGTAAGCAAAGAGCTTACAACTCCTATTGCAGTCTCAGCTGTCACAGGGCTGCTGTGCTGAATGACTGCTGAGACTTGGTATTCATTTCCTCATGACATTTTCCTTCTTGTCAACAAGTAGGCCAGTTATACAGTTAGTAGATATAAAAGCATTAACTCCAGTAGAGAACTTTATTTCACCCTTCTTTCAGTCATTTTCTCTGTGGCTGAGATTAGACTCCAGAGGTGCAGTAATGGGTAGTTAATTGACAGGGAGGGTGTACAGAACAGCTTTGACAGTAAGAATCCCATAGATGAGCCATCACAAGTTTCAGCTGCTTGTACATAGCATCACAACTTACTGCTTCACATATAATCAGGAGTGAAATCTAACTGATTCAAAGGGAATAACAAACTAGGGAAATAAAGCATTTTTTAAAAGGAAAGCCAATGGCATTTAGAGCCAAACACCAGTCTCTGAAGGGACAGATACACTCCAGCTGGATCATAGTCTAGAGGAAAACACCAGTTTCATGGATTTTATAGACCAGAAAGGGCTTTTGCCAAACTAATTCAAAGTCATCTTGTACAGAGGCTTAGGACGTAAGCACTCTTTGGAGCTTTCACTGTTTAATAATTCCCTTTAACAGTGTTTTTAAACTCTCCTATTGATCCTACCTCTGAGATCCAGTACTTCCTATGCAAAAATCTGAAACAGAGGCATAACCCTGTAACTGTGGTTAGGAGAGTCTCATGGATGCATGAGACCACACGCTTCGAACCAGAAATACATAATCTAGCAATAAAATGAAGTGAAAAGGCCATCACCACCAGCCAGCCTGAGAAAAAGTGCCATCACTCAGGGCAAGCAGCAGCACGGCAACCAGCTACCACATATAAAAATGCATTATAGGTACCATCAAAGAAGAGGGGGAGCAAGCAGGGATTTGAGGAGAATTTACAGCAGATGGTAAATCAAAAGGGATCCCCCCCATTAGTCTCCCATGAGTCAAAGAGCTTCAGGGAAAGGAGCATTTCAGAAAACAGGTTTACAGAAAGACATACAGGACATGAACCTTGAAAAAGCAGCCGCTTACCAAAATTTATAGCCTAGAGAATTTTACTAGGTTATAAATCACGTTCCTCATGAGATTCAATTGTGCACATATGTATGCAAGATTGAGAGTCACAATGCAAATATACTCCTGTGTATGTACACTAACTTATGATATGTGTCCCATTGAGTATGAAGAGTGAAAATACACTGCTGCAAAGCTTATGAGGTCTACAATGCCATTAATGTTTCAGAAAGAGCTTGCAAGCTAGAAACGTACATATCTATTATCCAATCATTTTACAGCATACATTTTCTCTTCCTTAGATAAGCACCTTCTGGTCCTCCTGTCATGTTATAAAATATATACATCTGCTTTGAATAGATATTTAATGAAGGTATTCCTTGTAAGAGAATATCTGTTTATGTTTACATTGCATTAAATATTTAAAAAACTTGTTATGGAAAAGCACTTAAAGAAATCGTTCTAAAGATGAACAGATTTTTCCATACCTTTTCTTCTTAACCTCTTCCAGCAAGAGCTATTAAAATTGAACTGCTTATACTGCGCTATACTAGAGTATATATCTTGTAAGGGAATGCAGATAGGTGGATAATGCAGCTGAAAACCACAAACTGTAAAGCAGACCCAGGAGTGGGAAATTCTCCTTCCCTATACTGATAATCTTTATGCCTACACCACCTCCAGACAATACAGGCTACATCTGGCCATCAGTTAAAATCTGAACAGCACTCACATAGGCCTGTAGGTAGGACAGGGCTCCATCTCATCCCTGCCAGAAGTCAGGCTACATGGGTTTATAGTGCACAACTGGGTTTTTATTATTATTTTGAACCATAATTTATCTGAATGAAGTTCTGATTAAAAACAGACAATTACAAAAAAAAATCTACTCTACTATATAAAACAGTGATTCCCCTTTTCTCACCAACAGTCCTACTACATTCCAGCCAATTGTTATGGATGCAGGAACAGGATTTAACCTGAAATATTCAGATCTGCCTTAAAGAATTCCCCTCAGAGAACAGGCAAGTACAGGAGAAGCTTAAGGTCACCACTTCCAACAGCTCTGAATTAAAGGGATTATTTTGTTAGGGTTTTGGTGGATTTTTGTTTTTAAAAAGGTAGCTTGACAGGGTTTAATACCTCATTGTAGCACTGACCATTGAAACTGTTTAGTAGTTGTTCAAGTCTCATGTTTAGCTTGAATATATTCAAAAGCAGCAATACAGAAGGGGTCAAAAGCTCCAGTACATTTCCCAAAGCATACTCTAAGGCTTTAAACACATATAAACCATCTGATACAGTCCAAGAGTCTCAGATCTTTTGCTTTAAACAAATGTGCTCAAAAAGCTTCACTCACAGCACGCTGACATTTTAATATTTACTCCACAAGTCTCAACAAGAGAATATAACAATAAAAATAAGCCTTAAAAAGCATTATCCTCTAATCAAATTACTTCCAAGCTTCAGTTAAGATAAATATAATGTCACTTACCAAAGCTGCATCAGTATCAGCCCTTTATGATCTCAAAAAGGCCAGTTACTCCTCAAGAGGCCAACCACAAGCAACCTACATTGTTAATTTCTAAAATGAAGAAGGTCAGTAGTTTTCCATTTTCCATAGAGTATTTTCACTCTGCATAACTTATATTTCCATTTTTTATACCACTGAAAAATTACTACTAGAATATATTGGTTTATTCTGGTAAGAACTGTCTTGTGAAGCAATGGGGATCCAATTTTCCATGCTATGCAGTTATTTACATCATTTTTGCCTTTTCTTAAACTTCTCTCACTACTAGTCAGGAGTTTGTCTAACTTGTATAGCTGGTTCTAGGATAATAAAGTGTCTTTTCAAGTAGCTGGCCACCTTCTGGCATAGGAACTATAGGACTGGGGCTTAATATTTTTTTTTATTCAGTATTTCCACATTATATGTACCTATAGTTAGAAAATACAGTTAGAAAATGCATTTAACAATACAGAGGAGACTTCATACTTCATAATTATAAGAGACACACACAAAAAAATGACCAAAATTCTAATCCACATCCTTTACCATGCAACCTTCTCCAGGAACAATGTGTTACTTGAATACTAAAGTCTTCCAAGGCTACAGTGAGTTGATAACACCTAGCACTAATTGGATATATAACCATTTAAGTAGGATTGGTATCATAATCTGCTGTGAAACCTGACAGCAGGAGATGCGGTTCTGCAAATAAAATATTCATTTACAAAGACTTCTTTAAACCAAGGTAGTTTATGTTCTTCAAATTTTTATACAATTAAATTGCAGCTCCATACTCCTCCCTTGAACATTGAGACAGTTGAGGCTAACATCACTTTACCCCTGACAGCATTACAAAAATTGTGCAAAGCTTAAGTTATGAATGTGGTACCTCCACCACCAATCCTAAATATTGAAGTAAGACAAGCCCCCGAGTGCAGAGCTTTATCTGTGGACAGAAGGCAAAGTAACAGGCACTGGCTGATCCTTATTTTTCAGCTCTATAAGTATATAATGAGGGTGAGATCCTTCCTTCCTGTTCTTCACAAAAAGCAGGGATTCAGTATAGTCAAGTTATTTCAATGACAGAGCTTCAAAAAGTAAAACAAACATACAAACGAACCAAAACCCATAAAATCTTACCAAAATAATAGTTTGCCCTGCTGAAAGAGAGGAGTCCATTTTCTCAGCTACTTTTTCCATGTTTCAGGACATCTTGTCTCCTCTACAGTTTACTAGCCAGCCAGCTAGTTAGTTATTGTATTGTACTACAAAATGCAACAGAACTGTTAATGCACCTCTGATGTTGAGAGCTGCTGGTGGGGAAAAAAAAGGCACCAAAACACACACATACACATTCCTAAAACACTATCCCAACTGCTATTTTTTGTTTCATAGAGAGGGAGAACAGACCACAGAGCTTGCCCAATCCCCAGTAGCAGACAAGAGTCAACCTGGGAAGCAAACCACAGGTCCCCACACTCATCTGACTGCTGCTACCCTCACACTTTCTGTCCATGACGTATTCTTCTCAGTACAGAAGCTTACGTCCAAAGGGATATGCTGCTAAAAAGAGGCAGCATCCAGAGGGAAAATACTACTAAAAAGCTTTGGATGTTTTCTCACATGCCTCAGTCTCCATTTCAGTATAGTACATATCAGTATTATACAGCTATATGTAAGATTTTTTTTCCTAGTCTTGGTTGCTCTACTGACTAGCATGCAGAATCCAGAGGGTGGGAAGAATGGAGAAGCACATGCATCTCCAACGCACACGCCTGAGTTATGGCTTTGCATGTTTTTATGCACAGACACTTTTTTTTTCTAAATAAAATATGGTCAAGTTCAGGAAGCATTTATAATGCAGTATGCTACTATAAGAGGATAGAGAACTTTTAATATAAAATCAGTTTTTCTGTGGTTAACAAAGAAGTTATTCTATGGCAAAATTGAAACAAACTTCATCAGGAAGGAAAATATATATCCTACACATCCTCATCAATAAACACAGTATTGACAAAGGGCAACTTGCATCTTGTGTAAGCACTCCTTCCTTCGACTCCACTGGCACTTTGGTTAAGGTTGGACAAAGGAGGAAAAAGACAAGCTGAACTAGTACTCTGCTATCTATGTTACTATTGCAAACTTTCCTTTGAACTATGATTTCATTTCAGCTGTATCATTTTTGATAAAAGTAGGTACTTCAATAATTCAAGGGCATTATAAAGCTGTATCTCTATTTCTGTTAAGTAAAGAAGCATTGTCCAGTTGCTCTATCAGGAAATTGATGATCCAGAATTCAAAATGTATTAACAGCCCTAGGAACACAGGTAAACATGACCCTGACTAAAGGAAGCCAAACTCTGTTCTGTACTGGTTTATGTTGTTGGTGGTTTAGGAGGATTTTTTTTTTTAAAGTATCTTACATATGTCAGTTATGTTTAAACTAGTGTATGACCTCTTTAATCTTCAAAATATCAAAACAGCAATGCCAGAGGATCTTCATTTAATTCCTGCTTGTACTTTATTTTGTAGTAATTGTTCATTGTATTCAAACGATAATTGACACTTTAAGCCAAATCCTGCTGTCTGCACGAGAGCTGCTTATGATTGATCTGCAAGCCAGAAACAAACACAGCATTCTGCTGCTTTATTTTTCTTCAGTATTTCTTCAATGCAGAAGAATTCCTGGTGATGCCATCTGAAAACTTATGCCAGGGTAAAGAGGCTTGTGGCTGTGTGAGGCATGGACAGAGGGCGTGCCTGTACTTGACTCATCTTTACTGCTGCAGTGGCTGATCGGGACTGATAGTAAGAACTGCAAGGTAATGTGCACTGGAAATCATGCTGGTATCTAGAAGCCTCAGGATTTGACAAGCATGAGGAAATAAAGCCAAATCTATGTAATCCTCAAGAAGCCTGCAGGTTATGGGGAAGGAAATTTAGACTGACAACTGTCTAGGTCTTACTTTTCTCTGCCTTGCACTGTTACAGGCATTTACATCAGTGAAAAGTGTGTAAAATATCATCACTGTGGTTTGATAACATTTTACAGTGACTTTGCTTTCCAGCAGTGTGGATAACCCTACAAAGTTCAATGTACAAGAGAAATAGACTCCAGGCACCTTTTTTCAGCAGAGTCCAACCTTGCTTAAAGAGATGCAAATCTAGGATTATTTCAGTGAATTCCTGCACATCATCCTACATTTGCTTAAGAGCAGGTGAAATCTAGAGTTTTGCCACCACTGTCCATAACGTACCCAAATACTTTTGGGGTTTTTTAAAGTATTTTTGCTTAGTTTCCTCAGAAGCAATGATTATAAAGTCAAAGTAGATGGAAACAATTAATGTATTTTATCTAGGCTCCCATATTGGTACAAATGGTCATAGTATCTTGGTAGAGTTGCAGGTGTAGGTATAATGCAAACTATGTGCTTTTAATGGGAATGTCGCATATTGATTTACTGTATGTGACATTGTATGTAATAACTCTAGAGTTGGACACTGACAAAAATTGTCCTTGGGAATAAACAGAAGAAACATTTTAAAAGTGAGGCATGAATCAAGACACCAAATGATGATGCTTTCTAGTGAGCAAAAGTTAATTTCATCAGTGATAGTGTGGAGAATCTGATGCTTCCTGATTATTGCTTTGAGGTTTTAAAAACTTTATTAAGATGTAATTGTTTCAAGTAAGTGCATTCACCTTTTTGGTAGTATAAAACAATGTAGAAAATGATGCATATGTCAAGCCAAAACTGAACAGAATGATTTTTTTTTTGTTTCTCAACAAGCTGCATTTCCCCATCGGGTGGCTGGTGGCCTGTTGCTTTTGAACAGTGCCATACAACTGCCAGTCGATCTCCCAGACTGCAGTGCCAGCTTTGAGATGTGGCAGAAGACTGGCTGTGACAATAGGTTTTTCATAATGTCTGTGTTCCTCCTTGTTTCTTGATTGCAAAAATGCACGTTAAAGATTTTATTTTTCTTATTTTCAGAAGAGGTCTTAAATGTTTATGTGAACTAAAAAAGAGTCTATAGGTGAAAAAGCAAAAAAATCATTAATAGTCATTCACTGAAGAACTTTGTATGACCTCTCAACTTTCCACTATCTTTGCTAAAGTACTTGGGTACTTTGTCAATTTTAATACTTCCCTGCCTTACAGGGGTGCTGTGAGTATAAATATGCAGTCATCCTCCTTCTGCAGGGAAAGAGCTATAGAACACAAACTAAATGCTAAACCTCACTAAGGGGTCTCAACATTGCCATACTGGACCTTTAGGTTCTTTCCTCAGACTGAAATCCAGGTGCTGAACTATGTTTCTTATAAAATATACTAAAGACAGACACTTTAAACTTGAGTTTGTGACAGCATAACCACTGTACAGGATGCTTGGGCTTAGTGGTTGAAAATGCTGAGGAGAGAAGGTATGTCTGAAATCTTTCTGTGACTCCAGCAAGGCAGTCACAGGGATATATGTTCCAGAATCTTTTGGAGCTAGTGTGTTTAACTTGTCCTTTTGTAAAAGACCCATGACTCACTTTTATTTTAAAACATGATTGAAGGAAGAGCTGATGGTGCTTGCTGTTAATATATAGTCAACTTTCCATCACCAATAGATGGCCTGACTAGTTTTTGGAGGGGGGTGGGCAGGGAAAGAAGAGAATGTGTGCTGAGATTCCAGCTGACTGGCTGGAATAATAGCGGCTAGGATACACTCGAGAATGGGGGGGAAAAAAACCCATATTAGTGCTGCTTTATTGTTCTGAACCGTAAGTGGTTCCCTGTGAAACCAAACTGGAGGAATATGGACCACTTCCCTTGTTTAGCTCAGGCATAGTATAAATTCACAGAACCAGATTAGATGTGAAGGTGGTGCAGCAACATTTGCCTGGAACTGGTTCTGAGGCAGTAGGTCTGCGGTGCCAGAACTTAAGTGTGCCTGTATTGCCCTTCTCAAACGAGTGTCTTGTGTACATATGTCTCATTTGGCTCAGATCTGGCAGAACTTATTGTTTCAGGCTTAGTGCTTGGTCTGTAGTCACTTTGGATTCTTGCAGGGCTTATTTGCTTGGCAGCAGGGCCAAACCTGACCTGGCTCAGTACATCTCATCTGTAGAAACAAAGCCACTTATAGTTGGGAAACCAGCTTAGCCTGATAAACAGAAGATCTTTGTGTCAGCTGAGCCTTACCATTATATCAGGCATTTTGCTCCCCTGCGCTTCCTGCTGCTAGAATGGAAATTTGGCTATAATAGCTGAGCAGGTAGCATGGAGTACAGGTCTCCTGTTTCTTGGTCAAATGCTCTGTCTCCAGCCTCGCAAGGTTCAAATTCCTATTCTCAACTTTCCAGGAGAGTGCTGTGTTGCCTCACTAGCGGTTTCAAACTGTGATACCATGCAGCTAAGAATCATGGCTCTGTGCAGCCAGAGGTAAGGAATCCAAAAGCAGAGCCTGCTAATTAACCTACTCCTCTGAGAGAGAAGAGCCCCAAGTCCCTATTTCTGCATACGCATTCTTTATTGTGTGCAATAAGGCAGTTTTGGGAGTAGAGCTGTAAGGGTATGCTAATTGGTGATCTTGCAAGAGTCGTGACACTTTTTATATTGGGTATTTTCATGGGAGTAGAGGTTTTTTTGTAGATAAAGGAAGATTTAAAAGCAAAGAATAAATTAAAAATCATGGTTGTGCCACAAGGAATAAATATTTTTTCATCAAAGCCTCTCAAGAGTGTCCAATTCTTATATCAGTGATATGACAGACAGTTGGTTAAGCAGCTGTTGTTATTTATTTCCACCTTGTAAAATATGCAACCTCTCCCCCCCCCCCCCCCCAAAAAAAAAAAAAAAAGAGGAAGGACCCTAAGATCCATCCTTTCTACACTCATCAGTGAGCAGGTTTTGGACTCCATTGCTACAAGCACATTCCTCCAAGCTGTTCCACGGCATTTCTCTCAAATGCAATATCCATGGCAGGCTTGTGCCCCTTTGACTTTCTGAGTGTTCAGGATTTGTATTCCAGAAACACATGTGGCTCCCAAGAACCTCTTCACCCTTGACAGTGATAACAAGAAGGGATCAACAGTATCCCAAGTAATCCTTATAGCTCTGTCAAAGATTCCTGTGGTGCATCACAAATCAGGAAACTGCTTAGTCCTTCTGCCCCTGGCTCCTTGCTTCCTCTGGCAAGAGCTCATCCCAGTTCCCTGCTTCTATGGCTTGCCTGTAAGAGGACTAGATGATTTTCTCTGTATCTGTCTTGCTTCCAGGCTCTCCTGCTCTGCATTAGCCTCTTACACAAGGAAGTGCTTGGGAGACACTTAAAAAGAGGATGGAGCAGCAAAAATGTCCCTGTCTAAATTCAGGTGAGGAAAGCACCTCAGTAGCACTGTGGGGATGGGGAGAGAAATCACCTCTCACAGCTGCTGGAATAGAAAAGGACAGACAATGAAGGTGGCATTTTGCAATCATCCTCTGACAAAGGTACACTCTCCCTGGGAAGGAGCACTTATACAGACATCATCCAGTTCCAAACTTGTGCAAGCAAGCAGGCTTTTATCCTGTATTTTACAGCAAAGGGATTGCAAGTGGGGAAAAAAAGGCTTATTTGGCCTTTGCAGCAAGCTTAGGACACGAGACAAATGCCAAGGGCCAAGTCCTCAGGGAGGGGAAGCAACATTGAAAAAAAAATCAGAAAAATTAGCAGTTTAGAACAGAGAATAGGTATTAATAACAGCCTTTTAAATTTTAATTTTCACAGAAATTAAAAGCATATCAGAGAAATATTAACTGGAAGGAGAAAAAGAAATACCCTTCCCCCATTTTTCAGTGTTTTTTTAACACCTTTTCAAAAAGTATATTCCTTCCTTTTCCAACAGAAGAGGTCTAGAGTTAAAACAACAAAATAAAAATAAAACAAAAATAAAATGCACGCAGAAATAGAAGCTGAAAGAAATTCGAGGTGGTTACATCCCCCACAAAATGGTGAGGAAATTAAATGTCCACCAAGCCTAGTGTAAAGTAAAATTTCTTCACACACTGATGTGCCACTAAAACTTACTCTATTTGATTTGAAGGGTCTTCGCCGTGTTTCGATCAGTTTGTGTGTAAGCATATTAAAAAATTCTTAAGGCGTCTAGGGAAAAAAAAATAAATGAGACAGGTACCACCCATAACTGATTACAAAGTTCTTGTGTTGTATGAAGCCATCTCAGTTGCCCAACTCGTGCTAGGTTTAAGCCTATTTTATTTTTAAATACACAACAAAGGCACAACACTTTTCTCTTGTTGAGAAGACATACTGCTGGTACCAATAGCACTTGAAAAATGCATAGTTCATCAACAAACACAGAGCTCCAGGTGGCACATTAGCAGTAGCTGGGCACAGAGGCTGCCTGAGGCTCCCACAGACCTAGGATGTGTGCAGAACATGCTTACATAGTGAATACAGTTTGAGTTGAAGATAACATGGTTTATTTCTTCATGATACTCAGATTAAAATGTATCAATGTATTTAGCACAATACTACATTTTAGGACAAAATCATCAGTGCTTTGCAAGTCTTCATAATGTTTATTCATTATAAATAGTAAATATATACTGAACTTTTTACATGAAAGACGTTCAGGTTTTGTTTCCTTTTTTGCTTTTCATTGGGGTTTGGGGGGCAGGGGGGTTTCCAACATGTGTGGTGTTGTAGAGGCTGCAACACAAAGATAATATTTCATTTTTCCATCACCCTTAAGACCAATGTGTGAACTAACCTCCATACTGAACCTAGTCTAACTCACTAATCATAGTCCTTAATGCTAAAAGGAATGTATTTGGATCCTGCCTCCCCCTTTGTTCCAAGAATCGAGAGAAATAAATAACACCGCCTTCCATCTTCCTCTCAACATCACAAAACACAAATTTATTGACATTCTAAAATGTCACAATGCAAACTTCTTGTAAACCTTGGTTCCTATAATTATATTTTCTATATTGGATATCACTGTATAATTTAAACAAATGTGTCAAATACAGGTCCATCTCTACGTCCTGTACATCACTAAAAAAAATGTAAACGTAATAATTTCTTCATATTGTTTCCTGAAAATGACCTTTAAATCATAATTAGCAAGCTGGATTTTAGTCATGCAGCAGACTGCAACATTTCTGTATTTTAATATCAGGAATTATGTACTGCAAAAATAAAAGTACCTGCAAAAATATAGTTCTGATTCTATCCTATATGACTTTGGATGATCCCAAAGTTGTGTGAGGTACACAGTATTGCACATCGCTAGGCAGTTGTGAAAAATCAGTTGTGGTGTTGATTTTTTTTTCTCCCATGTTTGTTCAAAAAGGTACAACAGACTAGGAAGACTCCACATACAAAAAGGGAAAATCTGTTTTTCACATTACACAAGATCTCGTCTCTTGGTAAAGCAAAACTTTTAAGTGACATTTGACTGTTCCTCTTCTGGGCTGATGTAGAGCCTGCTTGCCTCATTGTTTTGGACCCTCTAGGTCATCTTGCCCTATGGCACCTCCTGTGCCGAAGCCGTTCTTCTTGCAGAGAGTTTTCTCTCTCCCCGAGTCAGCTTGTTTGTAGTGTGTTGTGTTTGTCTTTGGATGGGTGTGTTTTGGCTTGGAGCTGCTCTGCCCGAGTACGTAGAGTGATGGTTAGGTGGAACAGCAGTAAGAGTCTATGCTAACAGTCTAGACAGTGTTAAATGATTTTTTTTAATTAGTGCACATGAGTAGTGGAGCGGATAGCAAGTGTAGCGTTAAGTAGCATAGGGTAGGGGAAGTAACTGGGCTCTGGTGTTCGTATGGTATTTTTGGACTCTGTGGCCAGCTTAAAGAAAAGGTTAAGAGATTGAGGTTTTTGTTTTTGGAATGCATTGCAAGTAGGGGATTTGAGGTGTGGAGAGGTTTGGTTTTTTTGGTCTAGAATGAAGTGTCTAATGAACTGTTTTGTGTCTTGGTTTTGCAGGTGATCATGGGGTATGAAGGCATTGGAGGAACCTTGCCTTTAGATGATGTGGCTGCTATTGAGTCTGGACTGTGACACTGCAACAGTATGAGAGTTAAGTATCAGGTGGAAAATGAATGGGTGGTGTGTTGAAACTTAGCTGTAATGGAAGTAGAGTTTGTGGGGAGAGTGGAGGGAAGCTGGCTGAGACTGGGGTGTTCAGAGGTAGGGTGATTGTTGAGGCCCCGGGTGCTGCAGGCAAGGGGCCATGGGCCCTTGCCAGTCTTTGGGGG
>JANZLP010000072.1:38231736-38242373 GCA_026930925.1 Chelictinia riocourii
AGTAAATTGTGGATATAGGTATTGATTTTAGGTACTTGGAATGCTGGCTGCTAGCAAACTTTATCCTAAAAGGCAGTCCAATCTATTGATGTCAAAACATAGCATTAAGTAACAGTTACTTTCTCTTCAGTCTTCTGTGCATTCTGGGATCCTGAGGGTTGACCCCATTGCTCTCTACAGCTTCCAGAAGAGGGGAAGTGGAGAGGGAGGTGCTGATCTGTTCTCCCTGGGATCCAGTGACAGGACCCTCCAGCCATCATCACCATGCTATCTAATTAAAAGCTGCACATCTTTGCTGAGTGGTGGTCAAGCTTAATTTGCTCAGTCCAGGTACTGTTGTACGGTGCCAGGGGACTGGGAACTGGAGAATTTTTTTTCTAAATCCAGTACATTTACCTTAAAAGTAAAAAATTCTACACTTCCAGTGAGTAACAATGCAAGACACTGTGTAATCTCAGGGAAGTCTTTCTGTGAGCTTGCATCATTCTGCATTCTGTATTATTCTAGTTACAAAGTTATTAAAAAAAAAAAGTGGCTTTGTGCATTTTTTTTAATACAGTAATGAAAAAAATGAAGTTTTAAAGTTATTTTAAAATAACATAGGGTAAATATTTTGGTGTTGAAATGCATGTCTGGGGAATTGAGGTTTCTGAATTTTTTTTTTTTTGAAGTTTTAAGTACTTCAGAATGTAACTAAAAATGTACTTGCACTGTCTGCCAAGAATTAACTGGTGACATTTGAAGTTATCTAAGCAAAACAAAGCCAAACCAACAACAAACAACCCCACTCAAAAAAAAAAACCCAAAACCCCAACCCCAAACACACAGCCAAATTAACCCCAAAACAAACAGAAGAAAAGTGGTTCTGTTCATGCATTTTACTGAAAAGAAGGAAAGCAAATATTCGCCTGAAGCTCTCACTTTTCCCAGAAAATATTTCTTAAGATACATGACTGTCATGCTACCTACTTTATCAACTGACAAAGGTAGTTCTTTTTTTATCATTTTAACAGCATCAGGATGTGAATAGAACTGAAGGGGACAGTAAAAGTACTGAAATATTTTTTTTTGTGCTTTATGATGATTTGTTTTGGCCATCAAAAGCTTCTCATTTGTACCAATATACTCCTTTTATCAGTATACTTCTTGTTGATATTCAAATATCCATACATTTTCTTGAAGATCTGAGCAGAGGAAGAATTAGGATGGAAGGACTGAATTAAGTAACTTCAATGATCATGTAAGATCTTATGTTTTCAGAAAGACTCGATTCTAAGTAGTCAGTGATTCTAGTCATTTTATATCACCACTTTGGCTTGGAAAACTGTATGCAACTTAAAAATTGTAGGTGATGGTAATTACAATATTGTTGTGTCCTCTAAGGAAGACCTTTTGCTCCACAGTTTACTTGGTGACATTCATAGAATCATTTAGGTTGGAAAAGACCTTCAAAAAAATGAAATCTTTAGGTATTTTTGCACTTTTGGAACTAAGCAGACTGGTGGTCCTTTCCTTTCTTCGTCAGATTTTCTCCAGGGATAACTTTATATTTGACCATCTAAAAAGATTAGAAAAATTGTCATTCATCAGTCCATAATTCATCACAGCTAGTTGACAAACAACAATTTGTTTGCTCTGATATTTTTATTACGTTACTGCCCACTTTATTGATTCTGGTTTTAATGTAGAAAATTTATATTTGGGTTAATAACAGTTAAAAAAGTTAAATGCAACACTACTGTAATGTTTCAAAATAAAGTTGACATCATAAGCTGAGAATGCCTGAGAGTCTCAAGATGAAATGCTGTGATGTTAGTTTGGTGAAAATATTTGTGTGTAATTGTGCTCTGCATGATTGCTTATTAAAAAAAAGTTACTTGGGTTGATATGCTGAGAAGACCTGATGTACTTGGTGCTATTGTATTATGCAGGAAAAGTTACTGTGCTTCAGATCTGAGAACCACTGTGGGATATTTCTATGCCTTATTTTCACACTCCAACTAGAAGACATACCAGCTCTGGCAAAAATTATTTTTCTGTTCCTTTTCACACTGAATTTCACTTTTTTTTTTTTTTTTAGCAAATATCTGTCAATATAAAAGCCCATGCTCATACCTAGGGGTGCAAGCTTGGAGGTATGATTGAATCCTGTGCTGCAGCCCAGCAATACTCCCTGCTCATATGTTGTGTGGTCCCCTTTTTCTGCCTAGTGAGGGAAACAAGCTGAAGGAGTACAACTCCATTGACACATCCTCCTCAAGAGTTTTCTGCAGCCACATGGGAAGTCCTGCTGAAGACCATCTTATCCAGCTCAGCTCCTTCTTCTTCTGCAGGATGAAAAGAGCCAACACACTTGGAAATGGGAAGCCAGCTGATACTGTAACTAAGAAAATACCATTATATACTCACTTTGAATAATGTGTGAGCTTGAGATTCAGAAGAAATTGAAGGAGTCTTAGAAACAGGCAATAAAAATATTAGTCACAGGAAGAATTTGTGAGAGACACCTAATGAGAATGAGATGGATTAATTTAGCAGGGACATCAGTAAGCAGTGATAGAGGTGTACAAATCAATGAATGGCAAAGACTGGGCATGCGTGTAGCCTCACCTCAAAACATGAGAACTATGGGACATCCAATGAAACTGAAAGCAACCCATTTAAAGCTGATAAAGGGAAACGTTTTCTTGTAATAAATAATTTAATGGTGGAATTCATTCCTAGAAAGTATTTCTGAATCCAAAAGTTAGGCAGAACTGAAAAAGGATGGGAACCCTAAATTAGGACAGGAACACCAAGGGTATAAATATCTCCTGGTCCAAGATCTGCATAACCTGTAACTGTGGGAGATAAACCCCCTTGACCTGTAATCCTGTAGTTCCCTATTAAAAGATTTCTTTTGCTTGATTTTGAAACAGTTCATACTAGCCAGTATCAGACACCAGTCAGTGTATTAGATGGTCTGCTGCTCTTTCGTGATATTTAATTCCTCTGTTTCTTATTTCACTCTGGTTTGGTGCAGCCAGAAACATCCATCATTTATCTTTATCTCTCTGGAAGACTTGCAATACGTGGTGATTTAGGGCAGCCAATGAAACAGTTGTCTATGCATGACACTGGTGCTGTAATATGTTCCTTAGAACATGGAGAACAACTCCAAAGATGATAAAATTACACTGGTGAGTGGCTTAAAAAGGCAACATTCATAATAACCAGTTATAACCCCTCTCACCATGGAATTCCATAAACCAGTCAGTAGGTGAATTTTGGGCAGGCCAAACCAGTTTTTCTGCCAGCAAAATTCCCATACAAATTTCACAAATACAGCAAGAGCTTAGGAGTGACCTATGCAATTGTATAAGGCTGAATTTGAGGGCTCTTAAGTCATAGGGTGAGCCTTATCAGGACCAGGACAGGAAGGCAGACATGTTTTTGAAGACGAGAGGTATTTCTTGGCAACTGAAGAATTCGTAAGAAGTCTCAGATTTTGGCTAAACTTTTGGTGGAAACTCTTTCATCTCCCACCTTCAAAAATAATAACTATACACAGAGGAAGAAAGAAGGAAGTTAAACAACATACCTCCCAAAAAACAGATTCCTACTTGTTTCCAGATACACTTATCATATTGACTCTAACTTATATAATCTATTTTCATATAGGATAGAAATCAGCTACAGTCTGATATAGTCCCTTATTCTAAATAAGAGATTCCAAGTTTAGAAATATGGTTTTGCTAAACTATGACAGCTTTTTCACCTCACAGCACTGAGTTGTGCAGAACTGCAGCAGCATGGTTAACTCAGTTTCATTCTACTGAGTATTTTATTACAAGTTACAGCCTACAATTATTTTTTCTAATGCCTTCTTGATGACATACAAATAATGTTAACTCTGAAAAGGTTTACATGAGACCATCATAAAGTTTGCTGCTACTTCTGAAAAGAATTCCTTCCCCTTGAGGAATAGAGCTCAGCGAGGGAGAAATTCAGGAAGAATTGTACTGCAGGAGAATTAATACCGATTCCTAACATTAGTACTCAAAGAAGTACTTTGTGCTCATAATTAAAGCAACCTAAGCCTGGGACAAATTAACTTAAGTCAAAACCCCACATTATTTTCCCCTAAAGACATGTGAGGCTACTGCAGCTGTTTTCACCACACTTTTACACATAAAAGCCCTGTGCATCTGTAGCTCAGCAGAACAACCCGGCAGTATTTTTTCCTGCTGTAAGTTTTTTTTGCACACTAACATTTTGCCAGAAGAATCTCAAACAGGGGTGTCACTCATCTAAGTTTTATGTATCTTGCTAAAAGGAAGGACTGTCACCCTTCAGGTACAGATGGAATCTACATTACAAAAACAAGCAAGCAAGGAATGACCTTCCATGAGCTCTTCCACCAGAAAGTGTGGAGAACCCTTCCTTGCTAAGAGAACACTCATTTTTACAGATTGGATGAAGTGAATTCACACACACACTAAACCAGTTAACTGGTAAGGCTTTTTTCTCTGTTTTGTAAATTATCGGTGAGCATGTTCTCCAAAGAGGAACTCCACCTAACCTTAACACATGTCTTGTAAAGCAGGCAAAGACCCACTGTGCAAATCTGTGGGTCAGTCTAGCGGTGGAAAAACGGTTTTGTTCACTTTAGGAGACTTATCATTAAAGTTGTCTGTCATCAGCACAAGTACCTACGGTTACTCTTCACACTCTTCAAGAAGGAAATTCTTTTATCTATGATGTACCAAGTAGCAAGAAAACTATCAAGCACAGAAGGTAGCAAGAAGCAGAAGTGTACTGTGCTGTAATACTATATTAAATGTATAAAGCATGGGATGCTTATGTAAAAGGTACACATTCCAGTGACTGAGAGAGAACTGAATAATTCTGCATTGTTATAAACACCAGCTAGTATTTCAAAATCAATTCAAAAGGACTAAACACTCAATACAATTTTATCAGTCCATACTTGAAACTGAGTTAGTCATTCAGTAAACTACTATGCTTTAATTGAAGCCTGTTAGTTTTTCCAGTCACAAGACAAATCCCATTACATTGCTCTGTCCTGTCTATGACAACAATGTTTTATAATAATTTGCAGTATTTTTGGTATCAGAGCTGCTCATTAGGATTTGTGTCTACATTTGATTTCTTTTCCAGGTGGAAGTTTCCTCTAGACTCTTAGCATTACCTTAAGAAAAAGTCTTTTACTCATTAAACAATCCAACTATGTTTATAGATTCCGATTTACTGTGCGCTCATGTTTAGGTTATATGATTTTCTTTATTCTCTGTCAAAACGACAGAAATATCAACTATGGCTAGGTCCCCAAAGAAGCTTTTTTTAAACTCCTGTGGAATCCCCACAACAAGGCGGGGGGGGGTGTGGATGGATAAAAAATAATCCTGGGACAAGAGTAACACTTTTCAGAATGCAAAACATTTCAAACTTTCTAAAGACCAAAATATTTTACTGTCATCTTCAGATGCATCAGGCACGCCAAAACTCACCATGAAGAAAACTGGGTGGAGTGGCCTGTCTAATTTTGCTGCTGTCCAAACCTGCTGTGTGGTGACAGTAAGACTGCCCCAGACCAGGTATTTTCAGTACTGTCCTTTTGTTCTTCCTGCTTGCCATGCTGGCATTTTTCCAAAATCCAGGAAGACTAGTACAAAGATGTCTGAAATTGTGCTCTATGAAAACATTATTGACACACAGATTTAAACAGTAGAAATATTGCTTTGTTTAGAATAGAAAGCAGGAGATTGTTATATTGCAGTTATGTCTTATTTCTTACGTATTGCTTTCATCTTTATTTCACAGAAAAGGCACAAATACGCAGAATTTCTTATCTGATCAGAAACAGCAGCTCAAGGGAAACAAACAAACAGAAGGATTTAACACTGTTAAAAACACACTTAGTGCTCTAGTTTCCTTCTGAAACAGAAAATTTTATTTGTAGTTACCTCTTTCTTTCTCCCTGCAACTAACAGTGCTGAGTACCTTTGCCTCACTCTAGACAGAGCTAAAAAGCCCCTAACATTATTTGTAACATCTGTAGAATTATAGTACAGCAGAAATACAAGATCATTCTTTCCTGTGGATATAAAATCTCACTGGGAATTAGCAAAAAGAAGCTTCAGTTTATTTAGATATGAGAATATGGGTTGACTATGTTTTAAAGCTGTTTTCTTTCAAGTTATCTGACATGCAAATTTTTTGTTTCAGAATGTAACATTCTTGGATTCTGGTTGTAGTGACTTTCAGATACCATGAATAAAATTAATGGCAAGGTCATCCTGAAAGAAGGGAAAAAAAACCAAATAACAAAACCCCCAAAAACCTCACTATAAAGTATTGCCCAAGAGGTTTTTTATATATATATATATATATATATATATATATCTGTTACTTAAAAAATACAGTATCAAACAGCTGAAAGAAAGACAAGGTAAACAGTTTAAAAAGATTTACTATTGCTAGACTCTTCCCCCCCAACACCCAAGAAAACCAAAAAACCTTTGTATATTCTTATTTTCAAATCCCCTTGCTCACCCTCCCCCATCCATGCAGGCATACTGTTTATAGCTTCACTCACTATCTGGGAACCACAAAAACAGGATCACAAGAAAGAAACATTCACAAGTTCCTGGTGACCTCTACAACTCCCACTACGATTGTGCTTTTTCCCTAGGGATCCCATGACATACCAAGAGCAGAATGCCTGTCCTAGAACATTTTCTTCCAGTTAAAGGCAGATATCCCCCCACACACACACACTTTGTTAAACAAAGGAAAGCCTAGAATGAAGTCTTCCTTTTTAGTCTGAAATCATTAAGTAATTCCATTTCTAGCTTCATCTCAGAGAAAAGGATTTTGTTACTTATAGAAGACTAGTAGTCATAAAGCACAAAGACTTAGAAAAGCTATGCATCTTCTCTTTAGACTTCACATATCTGCTTACTCATTATTTCAATGATTAGCTTGGCTTGCTATGTAGCTGGGTAAGAATTACTCTACCACTCGGCTCTGTTCTGGTTGGAGCTGTTCCTCCACAGCTAGGTGCGCACTCAAGCTCAGGGAAGAGCACTCAAATTCTTTCATGCTCTTTAAATCAAAAGCCTTGAAGTTTGGCAACAAACTCAGAGCAACATGTCATTTCATACTGATAGAAATAAGGTTTTCCTTTGATTACATATTTTTCTTTAATACTCTTGTTATATGGGTGACAACCATTTTTTAAAGTGAACATCAGAAAGACCATGAAGTAAAAGCACACCACAAACAACATTCTGCTTCTTGCTACAAATACTAAGGGCTTCAATGCCAGTTTTCATGTGCAGAAGTGTTTTGCTTCTGGAAATTAGTGCAAGACAATGTTAACAGAAGATTACTCTAGAATGCAATTCATGAAACTACATTAGATAAGTAACAAAAGCTAAGCATGCATATCAAAATCTTGAACTCCACCTTAAATAGTGCTGTTTACTTTTCTTTCCATGTTTCTTCCCATCCTCCCACCTTCCCGGGATATTTGGAACCCAGACAGTAAACAGGATCTTTAAAAACAGGAAGCACTGGCACACAGACAAGGACAAGGACCCAGAGCAGAATGAATCCAGGTGTTCTGCATTCTGGTCTAGTCTGAATCTTCATCTAACACTAGCAGCTGTGTAGCTGAGCCATAACTCAGATACTGGGCATTTTCCTGATGCTCATCTCCCACAGGCATGTCACCTTGGCTTTTAGAAGTAACTCTCTCTGCTGCAGCAAGATAAACCTCCAGTTGTATTAAAAAAAGGAAATATTTCATCTCCCACTGTCCCTACCTAGAAGTGCAGAGAAAGAACTGCAATAAACCACCAGAGTCCTCACACCCCTACACTTGCTTCCCTACCACAAGCAACAGTATCAAGAGCGTTCAACCTACAATGTTCACCGCACCAGCTCCTCTAGATGGAAGGCACAGAGAGAAATGTGCGTTCGTAAGAAAATTTGACTGAGACTAGGACCACTATTAATTTATATCCACCTTTACTCAAAAGATCCACCGTGTGAGCCCTTTACTAAGAAGCAGCTGAAAAAGACATCAAACTCAGACTGACTTACAACATATTGTGTACTTCCCATGTAACATCTCTTAAGATGGAGTCGGACAACAACTTTAAATTGAGATAAAGTGTTTCTTCCATACTAAATTACTCCGGACCCTGAAAGCAACTAATGTGTAAAAAAAAAGGTTTGGAATGGCAGTGGTAGCGTTATTTTTGCAGCTTTGCAGATTTTTAATATTAAGCAGAGAACAGTGAACTGGAAGACAGAAGTTTCTGTTCTGTAATCCAAGTATAAATTAGCTTTCAATTTATTCTATCTTAACTGACTTCTGTAGCCAAACAGCATTTTTAGAAGTATGAGTTTAGTCTGCATGGACTTAATGATTTTTGCTAATGGAATTCAGTATCTTTTATTTACCGGCAAACAAAGGATGGGATGCAACTTCACTTTTGATAGAGCATTTGTAAGGAACCACATACCTCAGCAAAAGCCATGGAAGTAGGTGGTTGGGGTTTTTTTCCCCCCTTTGTTTAAGCTCCTGAACTGAAAAAACAAAACACCACATTCTCCAATGAGGTATTTCTTAACCCCCTTTTTAAAATCATTTGTTGAGAGAAGGAAGTTTGCGGCAGAGTTAACACAAAGGCACAGCCACCATAATGAAAAATTTCAATTCTGCAGCTAAACACTCTTGCCCTATAAACAGCTGAAATTAATATAGTTCTTAAATTGTCCTATACAAAGACACATGGAACAAGGTAGCAGGCAAACAAATCCAGTTCCTTGCAAACCCTGCCCTGTAGTAGTTGCCTACTTCTTCACAAGCTATAATCACAACAGGAAAATACCATAGCTTTTCAAGAGTCAGAAATAATGAAGTACTTACTCCCCAGCAGACTTGTTTGTGATACAGTCAATGGTGATTAACTAAATATTTACTTAGCAGTAGACGATAACCCTGCTGAAAGGTAAGCACCAACAGTTTTGGATAAAATATTATCAACAGATCTTTATTTACTCCAGCAGCAGACCAAGACCATCCTGCCTAACCCACACACCAAGTCTGAGCATGGTACAGCAGGACACCATTCAGCTACAAAGCACTTAGCACTACTACATGCTCCCATCAGGCTTCATCTCCCCTAAGGTCACAGATCCCTTAGGTGTACTGGACTTAAGCACATCAGAAAACTGGGCCTTCTGTGTGAAACAATACTGTTGACTGAATTACTGATTTTGTAAGCATATTTGACTGCTTTATAGAAGTTACAAAGAAACCAAAGTTTCTCCGAAACCTTAAGGAGTGTAAGTTTACTCTTGCTCTAGCTGATGTTATTCTACAAAAGCCAGGCATCTCAAACAGGAGAGCAGAGATGAAAGTAGCATCTGATCTCATACATCCCTGCAGAGCATTTTCATAGTCTCCAGAGCATGGTGAGGCTAAGCAGGACTGCTGGTTCAGGAATCAGATGGCAATGTAGGCTTGTCCAGAAAAGCAAGCCCCTGCCTCAGCTCATTTGTAGTCCTCAGGTAATGAGAGGATCATGAACAGGCAGACAGCTTTCCCCTTTCTTCCCTAAGAGGGCGGTCCTGCAGTCAGGACAAGAAAGCATCTCTTCGATGATTACCAGAGCACATGACTTCTCCGACAGCACAGCACTCACTACCCCCTAGCATGGGTCAGTGAGCAGAGCTAGCCTCACGTGCACCACAAGGGGATGAGATTGTGATGGCACCCCTTGAAGAGAAGCACCCAGCTGACTGCCTTGCCTGTGGAAGTCATGATTTGGCCATGCTGACTGGTATCTGCTCAGGGCTGACTTCTTCCAGGGCTCTCTGTCTTGCACCAGATGGGGAGTGAAAGAACTGTGCCTGCCTGGGAAAAGGAGCATGCACCCCTTAGAGCATGACTGGGTAGGATGGCATAGGAAGGTGGGGTGGGGGTGTGTGTGGGTGCTCTGCTTGTGAGGTCCAAAGATTTGGGAAACTCTCGGTGCTCCTGGTGATGTTAGTAATATTATGGGGGCTTGTGTACAACCCTAAAATACCAGGCCTTATGCTCTGGTGATGTGTTCTGTCCTGATGCTTGAGGGATAAACACTTCTGGCACTACCTTCCTCCAGATCTACTACACAAGTAAGAGGCAGAATTTGAGCTTTAATTATCTTTGAGCACCACTTCTATTTGTTTGCAGAGCACAGGCCAGTGCTGGTGGGAATCTGCTTAACTGTCCTTTTTTGCCTGTATTTGTTTCTAGGGCACAGATGCCACCATGCTCGTCAAAATCAATTCCCTCCATGGCAAAAGTAAAGTCTACATCCCACCTAAGAGTGTCCATGACACTAAGTTTGGCATCAACCACTTTGCTGGGGTTGTCTTCTATGAATCAAAGGGTGAGCCTATCTCTGCTGGATATGGAGGTTGAAGAGAAGGGCATGACCCCTTTCCAACACCACCTCCCAGCGGGCCCCTCAGCACCCAGCGCTTCTCGGCAGCCAACCAAGATAGCCAAGGCCGGCTCCTCCGAGACGACGCAACCGCAGGCGTTGCGATTGCCTCAAGGGTGCACTGAGTCACCGACC
>JANZLP010000072.1:38915912-38930250 GCA_026930925.1 Chelictinia riocourii
ACATGTTGTGCACGTGGTTTGGTTTACAGACTCTTGTTGGCTCCGATTCCCCAATAAAAAAACCCCAAACAATGCACCCCCCTCCCCTCAGTTCTGGCAATGAACAAAAATGATTATAAATTACATTTCCTACCTCGCCTTTTATGGGTGGTTAAAAAAACCCGGAAAAATACAAAACACTCTAAGCTTTTATCCTGATAGTGATTCCAAGGAAACCAGCACGAGGATTAGAAAAGTTTAATTCCATCAGACCACCACATGCTCTCTGCAGTCACAGCTTTCTCTTTCCAGTAAGCGGAAGCTTCCGTGCTTTGAAGCAAATTTGTAAGCGGGAGTAACAAACACTAAATGGTAGAGAATGTGACTGCATTTCCATACCATGCCTTTATATTAATCTCTACGATACAAATGCTCATGCAATTTATCACAAGCGTCCAACTTTCCATGTTTATCCCAAGTGAAAAATCTGGAAAAGACCACACTACTTGCTTCTCCAGAAGAACATTAATATCATAAACCATAGCAACCGCAGAAGGTTAAACAAAAGCAGACACACGGGTGCTGAAAAGCTCCTGGGAACCCCTGTGAAACCAATTTAGCATTTTATTGTCACACTGCACTTAAAACCCATCCATAACTTAAAAGTTCTGCTTTCAAGTCCGCAGAGAAGGCAGGTTCGGCTGTTGGAAGTAGCCCGTTTTTCAGGACTGTTCCACTAAAACCACACCAAGGTTAACGCTTCGTGCCGCCAGGGCAAGGCAGCAGCCAGCGCTTACGGATCCAGGGGGCCCTGGATGTGCCTTTCCCAGCGGCTCAGGGGGCCCTGGATGTGCCTTTCCCAGCGGCTCAGCTGTGCCGGCGGAGCAGAGCGACGGCGGCAGCTGTCCCCGGCCGAAGCCCAAGCGGAGGCAGAAGACGGCTGTCGCGGCTCTTCCCCGGGACAGGGGCCGGAGCACCCTGCTTCCCAAGTGCCACGCTCCGCAGCACCCACCCAGCCAAGCCCCCGGGGGGAAGGAGGGTGAGAGGAGACGGAGAACGGACCTGTCGGTGCTCCTTCCCAGGTGATTTCCCCATTACACCGTCTGTGTTGCAGGAAGACGAGTAATTATTTTCAAGAGGAATTTAGAACGTTTTAATCGGTGTTTGCAGCAGATTTGATTCGAATTGGCCCGAATTGGGTCTCTCTTCCTTTGTATTGCGGAGTGTAAAGCTTACTGACCGCACCAAACCCACGCGCTTTTGCAGCATTACAAATACAGCAGCACTAATACTACGCCTGTTAAACAAGTATGATTTACTACCGTTGGCCTTCTCACTTGTTTCAGACTTTTAAAGCAGAAACGACAAAAGCCTCCCTATTCAAAATAGCTCACCATTCTGTATTTCCTTTTAAAAACTTGTTTTTTAAACAGAAAACCCCAACAAAACTTTTTTAAGCAAAGCAGAAATGATCCTTTAATCTTGCGGTTAAAATCTGATATAAATGCACTCACATTCATTACCAAATCCTCCGTCTGCCTTTTGGATCATAACAAAGCCACTAAAAAGCAGGAATTTACACCGTAATTTTCTTACGCAAACCGTGAAAAGCACCGTAACTTACCGATGTCATTGCTTCTTTCCGAGGAGTCTTTCTCTAGAGTGCCGGATACTGTACTGCCCACTAATTCCACTTTTGGACTATCACTCCTGCGTTTAGATCAAGAAGAGGAGATATTTTATTGGAGTTTTTGTGTGGGTTACAGTAAACCGATAGCTCGCTTGCAATTAATAACGAGAGAGCAAAATAGTCCTCCTTTGTAGCAGCAGAGTAACAGCAATGTGCCAGGGAGAGAATCTCCAGCAAGCAGACATGCTGCACGGATTAACCTTATCTCATTTCTCCTTAACACCTGTCCAAAAAGCCTATTTTAGACACCGGAGTGTCCCGAGTAATTCTTCAGATGTTCCCAGCACCTCAACATGAAGGAAACCTAAGGACAAAGGGACATTCTTCAACATCTTATTTGGAATTTTTTTTCTAATTAATTGGCTGGAATAGACTGTAGTGATGGACTATCTGGCATGCGGCAGAAAGGGAGAGAACCTCAAGCTCGCATTGTGCGTTTCAGCGGTTCCTCATTTACTCATAAATGCAGCTCCTCCACCAGGTTTTTGCACATGGCTTATGACACTGGAATATGAATATTGTTTCCGCAGGTCCGAGGAACCAAAATCACCTAGTCTGAAATGTTTTTGGAATAGGCAAGTGTCAAGAGCTGTGACACTTTATACAGAACAGTGCAGTTGCTAAGTCAGTGAGTACTTTTCAAATCCTTCCCTTTTCTAAAGGGTAGAGTACAAACATTAATGTTTTCAATAACAAATCACGCAAATGGCACGTTGTTGTGTTTTACTGTAATTCCCAGTTTTGACCTCACTCTCTCTGTGAGTGGTCACACAGCTTTTCTGTTATCTCAGGAGTGAATCTTGTCTCACCAAAATGATAGATTACATAACTCATTTTCTGCCCCAGTGGTAGTGTTCACTTAGAGCTGAGATAAGAAATATATTCAAATTCAATTATTTGATTACAGTCCAATTACACAGACATCAAAATGCAATAAGATCGAAATATATTTTTGTAAAACAATCATAGTACAATTGGATTGTTCCCACTTGCTTCAACTAAAAAAATTAAATCAGCTAAATCCACAGCATTTTTTATATTTATTTTTAAGGTCTTTTGAATTGTACAGAGACAATAAACCCATCACCTATAGATACTGCACTGATTAGAAAGTTAAATATTATGGCTTACTCTTGAAAGCTGCAATGCACATGCAACTAGTTGAGTTAATTAAGGAAGAATACAGACCCTATGAACCTTTGTGAACCCCAGTAATTCTACCTAAATTGAAGTTCAAAAAACATGTGAAACCAATTTTTCATTTCAGTAAAGACAGGAATGAATCCAACTTGCTGATGCAACATTATAAAGCTCTGACTCATGCTAACAGAAAACATCTGAGCTTGTCCCTTACTGTCTGCCCAAGAGCCATATTACAAAAGTTCAAAGCTTGCAAAAATCCCCAGGTTAATTTTGGCTATGTACCTGCTCCACAAACTTCTAAACCGCATCCGTGTAAAGCACAAGCCAGGGGAGAAGAAATAGATAATGTTGCCTCTGAAGCATAACCTTAACTTATGCAGAAATGTCTATGCAAAATCAAACAACTTTATAGATAGGGTTTTTTTACCCAAAACAACAGTGTTGCCCAACTTACAGTTTCCCAAACATAGTGAGAACAATTAAATGTCCTAGAAGGACTAAAATGTCATCACCATGGAAGGTACAAGTTCTCTCTCAGGTATTGTTTTCACGTGTGTAAAATAACTGTTTTGAGGAAGTCTTCCATAGTATGTCTAGACTTTTCCATTTTTCAGAAAGCTCTTAAAATATATTTTGTGATTAGAACATTATTTATGGTAAATGAATACAAATTCAGCATAAAAAATGTCTTGAACCTCTCAATACTTCATTAGCTGTACATTGGTCTTATGCAGTGTGATTAAATGATTAACTGACATATCATCCCACATTACTTCATAGAGGTACTTTTTCGGCAGGTCATGACCGATTGTGTGTTAAAAAGAGCTGAATGAAAGAGGAGGAAGTTGGCTGCATTATGAGACTGAGAAATGAGAAATCTCCATTTCAGCTCGTACAAAGGGGCATGCCTCTTAGAGGTAGTAATAGGCGTTTGAGCGTGAATCTCTCCGAGTATTGCGAGATGCCCAGATGTTGTGGCCATAGGTAGCACATACAAATACTTAGGGCAACATATAAATAAGCAAACAAAAGCGATTATTAAAGGCATTTAAATGTTATGCTCTCTGTACCATCCTTTCAACCCTTTTTTTTTTGTAGTAGTGCTTTAAATGTAGCTGCTTACCCAGGAATGAACAGCAGAAAGGCTTTCATAGTTCTTTAAAATAACATAAATTGTGTGAGCTGGAGTCTAGTCCCACTGCAGTCACTTTGAGGCTTGCCATTGGTTTCAAGTAGGAGAAGAACCGAATCTGGGAGGCATCCTTCCTCCTCGCTGTGGCAGCCAGGGTATAACATTGACACAACCAAGTGCCTCACCGTACAACTTACAGCAGTAAGCGGTTTAAATATGTCTAGTGTAATGTTTATATTTTTTTTAATTCACTTTTATGTGAGCCTAATACAGCCAGCCTCATAAAGCTCACTCTTGCACCAGATTAAAGCGGTGTCTTTGTAGCATTTACTGGTCGTTCATAAATCACAGTGGCACTTTGTTACTGTCCATAAGCCGGTTTTCGTGCTAAAGGTTTCAATCATTAAGATGAACAGTATTATCTCAGGCATAGTTTTAGTCCTAGAGAAATTATGCTGAGGTGTTTTTGTACGTCTGGCATTTGTGGAAAATGTGTGTGCGCGGCGTGCCATTTGAAAGCCGATACAGACGGTACCATTAGCTGCTGTATTAACAAGTCCTTTAAATCTACAGAAAATTGTCTGGCGTATTTACGCAATGCAGGAAAAGTACTTAACATACCAGTTTGCAAATCCCCACCGTTTACCTCCAACAACTATTTCAAATCCATGTGAGGTTTTCTGGGTGTCGAACACTTAGATTTCAGGTAAGACTCAAACAGAGGAGCGCCTCGACTTGTCAGACCTTACAGGTTCTCACCTTTGGTTGTTAATACCAACAATTCCTAAATCCCATTCAGTTGACTCTGAAAACCGTATTCAGGAGGCGTTCAGTGATCGTGCATTCAAATGGTTAATTTGCACTATGTTCTGTTAAAGAAAAGGAAAACTGTCACCCTGTCATTTTAGAGTCTGACACTAAGCTTGTCAAAAGAGACAGCTGTTAAACTGAATTACTGTTGACATGCAGAGAAACGGCCCTTGCCAGATGTAAAGGACATCTGCGGCAATGAAGTGGTACAGGGTGGCTTTTAAAATGTGGTCATACTGGTATTTGAATAGAGCGTCTATGGCATTAAAACATGGCCTTGACTCAGACAGTTTAAGGCAGCGAACCAGAGCCAATGAGAAGCACAAAGAAGTGCTGATCTGTTGCTGTATCCATAACTTATGCATGAATATGAAAACAGCGCGGTGTCAAACCTATTAAGCTCTTATCTTGTATCCAGGAGGATGTGGGTTTAAAACACAGTAGGAAATATTTTGTATTTCTGGGTCCTTGAGTGTGCGGGTAGGTGAGGTGTAAATTCATAAGGTGGATTATGCAGGGAATGAATAGAAATAAGTCTTCTTGTCTTCAGCTAACAACTGCTCAGACAAGAATTGCAAAGGGCATTTAAGCTTAGGAGGTGAGGGCTGGATGTGCCTCGCCGGTCTTTCCGATAAGGCTGCCGGCACGTGGAGTGCGTGGGTGGGTGCTGGGGAGGCTGTCCTTTGGAGAGGGGAGCAAATAAAAATGGAAATAGCTGCACAGGAGAGGCTTGTAAAATTTTGCCCGTGCATCTTATCCTTGGTGTGGTTTTTTTTTTTTCATCTGCCGTTTTCCATTTTGAGGACTCACGGGCCAGACTCTCTGTGCTGGTTTCCGTTACTTTGTATTGTGCAGGTGTTGCAGAGCTCTGGCTTAACTGGCCCCCAGGGGATGCTGCCTGCATAGGGAGCCTTGCAGCCAGCGCAAGGCGGTATAAACAGCTCTTGTGCCAATTTTTCTCCTCATGCTGGCACAGGGAGTGACTGAGAGACCCACAGAAGCAGAACAGAGTGCTCCCGGTTCTCAATGTGTACATCTCGGGGAGTGAAATGAGCTGGGATTAGTTAGGGTGTACTTGAACTACACAAGCTTATCTAAATTCTGCTGTGGCTCAGGCTGACACAGGAGCAGCTGCCGACTTGTGTGACCATAAGCAGCTCCCCATCTCCTGCTCTAGCATGGAACTTGGCACAAGGCAGAATACGGGCCTTTTATTCTTGTCCTGCTGGCTGGATGAAACCCCACTGTCTACAGATCAAAGGGGTTTGATGGACTGCCAAAAATAGTAACCTATACGTAAAACATGTGCTCCATTTATAGCGATCATTTGGAAAGTTTCCTGCTACTGCAGAAATGCAGATTACATTGATTTACTGTCCAGTACTGCAAAATACTGAGAGGCTTTTCAATGACTTCTATTGTATGCATTTGCAGAAAGGCTGGAGAGATTTCTTCTTCCTTCCTTCCTTTCCCCTTTGGTATATAATACATAATCATGTGAAGTACATCTTTCTGAGTTTTTGTATAGCTTTAGTGAAGTGGGTTAATGTCTACTCTACATTTTGAAAGACATTGTCACCTGTGCTGATGTCTTAGCCTTTGAATAATGAAGTGCTTCTTCTTTTGATGTAAAGAACATCCCTCTGGTATTTATGGAATCATTTTATTTTACCTCTCAGTCTACAGGCTTTCTGTTATCTACAGAATATGTCCTGCATGTTGTTTTCAGGCACTTTGATGGTTATTGTAGGAACAGACCAATGCTTAACATAGCAATTAAACAGGAAGGAACACATGAGTACAGCCACCCTGTGTTTCAAGCACAGGTCTGAACCTGCACTTGAGCCTATCTATGCTGTGGTCAACACACCCTTTCCAAGTCCCATCGATGTTCTGTTGGCAAAAAAAAGCTACTTTCAGAGTCCTTCCTAGAAGGGTCTTAATACCACTGAACAGGGACAAAGGCACTGCATTTATAGACAGCCTGAGCTCAGGTTGTTATTACAACAAGGAAGACATGCTTACATTGGGCAGTATGAACTGATGTGGATGCTCAGAACTAAATCAGTGAGTATAATAGTGCCAGCCTGCACAGATCTAGTCCCTGTGTTAACCAAATAGGATTCGATATCTAGTTTACAAACAAGACTGGAAAGAAAGGAAAGCATCTGTAGCTCTTATGACTCATAAGAAGGCTTGTTATTGCATGTACTCATACAAGTATTGTGAAAACTGTAGATTTACTGAAAAGTTGACTAATATAAAAGGAGAATAAAAGCTCAAGAAATGAGCACTGAGAGTAACTGGTGGCCTACAACCTTTCAGACTGTTTGCAAACAGTTACCCTCTTTGGTGGATGATAAAGAAAATGAACTTGGCCTTCATTTCAGGACTGATGTTAAGGAAGGATGTAATAATTTTTCTCTCCAGTAACTTATATACCTAACAATTTTCAGAAATGCTTCTTTTCCCTTCCTGGTTTTATTTTTCTAAATCCTTTTCCTTCAGACCCTAGCTGCTAATAGGCACCATAAGAGTTAATTATTCTATCTCTGGATACTATTAAATTCACCCCAATTCACTCCTCTGCTTCCCGTCTGTTAACGTCCTAAGGATCAAAGCTCAATATAACTATTTTAGGCCAAGAGTTCAAAATGCTACCATTCATATTATAACTTAACAGGAAAGCATGAGTTACTTTTCCTCCTAATAAATCATATCTTTTTGAGTTATGGTTTTGTGTTATTTTTTTAAACTGGTGAATTAATTCAGTTTTTCCTACTTTATAGCCCTGGGATCCTAATCTCAAAGATTACATCAATCTGTTTTCATGCATCCACTTTGTGTCAATTATTTGAAGAAGAAAAAAAGAACAAAACTGATCTACAAATACTGAATTAGAAAAGGGTAGATACATTTCAGAAAGAAACACGGGTTCAGGGTGCCAGGAAAAAAAGAAAGCCTTTCCTCAGCTATTTTTCCTCTACCTGTGAATTACAAAGACATTTTGCTTTTAGATCTCTGCGGAATTCCTAGCAAGTGTTCCTAATAGCCACTCTATTTGCAACCTGAAGAATTTGCACGGAAAGGGTTGTTTTAATTAGCTCTTAAATGTGATGTCCTCGGCAATGGCTTTCATAAGTTTCTGCATTCTCCTCCAAAACGTGTCGGCCAAGCGTTGGATATTCCCCCGAAATCATTCCGACTTAAACGGCGAAACAATCTGCCTACGCAATAATTTTCTATTTTGGCACAAAAACAAATAGAGAAAACCAGCCAGATTCCTTTTATAAGGCATTGGCTCTATTTGGCATGTTTTAATACGCAGCAATCATGGTGACTGCTCTGAGCTGTGCTGGCTGGCTTCTGCAGTGTGCTATTCTGTTCCTCTGCAGCAGACACTGAGGTAGTTTTAATGCTGTCCATTTGGTTAGTGTCTGCCTAAAACATCCCAGACTATTTAGCATAAAGAAATCGGGCATTTTCACCTTTGTGAAAAATAGTTTGCTTTCTCCTCCAGTAACTTGATGCTGACGGCTTTCCCATGCAGCTACTGCTTACTTGCTGTCACTGTTCAGCTCATCCAGGGTGACATTGTCCTATTGTTTTGACAATGACCTTAATCTGTTTGTGCAGTTCAAAATAAAGGCTGTGTGGCCAGAGATGGAAATGCATGGGTTTAGGCAGCTTATAATGAAATACAGAGTCTTTAACTTCAGCTGCTTTGAAGCCACTGCAGATCAGTTGTTGGATTTGATGTGTCTTTGGGGATGTGAAATGAATTCAGTGGCTTCTAGCTGGTTGTAGTGAATCAGGTGTTTACCTCATGAAATGCTCCAATATAATCAAGCTTTGTGGGTGGCAGGCTTAGCAGGTATGCCAGTGACTATATCAGACTGAATGTAGCTTACTCTGCTGACAGGATTTTGATAAACCAAGTTGGAGGCAATTTAACAGACAGATCATTGAGTAGGAGCTTCCTACCATGGTTGCCTGTACTGTATGGGTTGTAGACACAGAGGATAGGAGGACTTTGAGTAAATGGCACTGCAGAGCTCATTTAGGTGGCAGGATCAATCATTTCCTGTTAGCTGGTGTCTCTTAGTGCTGCTGGAGTGGGGGAACCGCCTCGGTACAATGCTAAAATTGTGAAAAATCAAAGCTGGGATGAAAAATCAATCTGGTGCCTTTCAATAGCAATAGATTCAAAATAGCTGCACAGAAGAGCAGTTACTTAAGAGTTACGTTACTTAAGAGAAAGCAAACTTTTTCTGATGAGGTTGAAAACACTTGATTTGTCCTTGCTAAGGAATGGGAACACATCATCTGGCTGGGGCGCCTTCCCAGAAAAACTAAAAACCACAAGGCAGCGGTGGCCTCTAACAAGTGCTTCAAAAACGAGACTCTAGCAAAATTCATCGCTGTGCAGCCGAACGCTCTTGGATCTCCAAGGCAAGGGCTGCTTGCGTCCCTACGGGCTCAGCCTGGCAAGTACCAGGGCACACCACAGAGGAAGTTTTGGTTATGGAAAAACTGCTGATGTGCAGTATGGGATGGACTTCAGCAAGGAGGTACCCAGCCCTATGCTAAGGTGGGTGGTCGAAGGCAGCAGCGCGGTGCCGAGGGCTGTAGGAGAAGGTGCCGTCTCCGGCAGGCGCGCTCTTGTCCCGCTTTCTGCGCTTGGCCGGGTGCTGCTGACTCCCATCTCTGCTGTGCTTTGTTACTCTGCGTAGGTGTAACTCCAGATCGCCTCAATTTGTTGTTGTTATGGCAGCATTAAAAAACCCTTCCTAATCAAGAATGAGGGTTTACCACTGCGGTAAATACACTGAAGTGAGTCACACGAAGAGACAAAGGCCTTTCTCCTGCAGGCTCTTCAGGACGTGACTCGGCACAAGGCTAAACGAATAAGAACAAATGGAATGAACAGGGCTTATTTGGAATAGGAATCACTCTTGTTGAAGATGAATTGAATTTTTTTCAACCACCAGAGTTTATTCGTGCAAAACGTTAGTAATCCGTGTGTTGTAATGGAAAAGTAGTGAAAGAAGAACGTAGAAAAAGAAATGACTGAAGGAAGTACAGACAAAGTCAGCACTCTTGAAAGTGGTTGGAGAGATGAATTCAGGAGTGCAGAGCACATGTAGGCAGTGCGTGGTGAAGAGGTGAAAACCAGGGCAAATGCGTGACCACAGGCTCAGGATCGTATGTCAGGTCAAGGGACGAAAGCCAGAAGATGGATCGCCAGCTTGGGAAAGAGAGCAAGTGCAGCGGATAGAAACTGTAAAAGGGTGACGGTACTAGGGAATGGAAGAGGAGTCCAGTCCCACATGAAAAAATCCCTAATCAAGATAGGGATGCTGTTGTAGGAGTGCAGAGATACGTTTCCACAGATGCTTGTAAGAACTGCATATGCTGTTTCATTACCATCAGGTAGCAATATAAATATATTAATCATAACAAATAGAACCTGTGCCAGGCTACATGGTCACTAATCACCGTTCCACAATAAGATTTTCAGAACACACAAAAAAAACCCAACCCAAAAACCACAGACAGTTGAAAACTGACTAATTATAAAAATCTGCCCAAACTCCAGTAGTTTTTCATTGACACATAAGTAGCATTAGTCCAAGCTCAGAACGAATCTTTTTTTTGTAAGCCATCAGTATGCAGGTCAGCATCAGCAGCATAGTGAAAAACTGTGTCAGTGTTAGTGCACCAATATCCATCAGCTCAAGCGATTGATGTAGATGTAATCACTGTCTCTAATAGAAATAAAGTCAGGGTAATGGAACATTGTCACAGGATCAATGTCTCCTGTTTTGAAAATAAACCCCCTCAGCTTTGCCTTTGCATTTGTGTACCAGCAGGCGACCACATCATTCAATTCAATTGACACAGTCCCTTAGAGCCCCGAATGATCTATTGTGGGAACATCAGGAACAACGTATTGGAAAAATGAAATGTTCTTGATCAAACTTACAGGCAATGTTATTTGGTGGGTTTTCCAGCAGGGAAATTGAGAATAAATCAGCTGAGAGCAGAAACTTAGCACAGTATGGAGATCTTTAACTGTTTAAATGTAATTTCTGCACGTTCTTGATCAAAAAGCTTGAACCGTAGTACTCTTGCTTATTTTCAATGGAGTGTGGTCAGAAATAGAAGACTTTTTTTTGGACGTTGCCCCCTCCCCTACCTTAGTCTCAGCAGAAGCTCTTGATGGCGCTCATTTCGACCGACTCAAGAGCTCTTCTCAATCAGTTATTTTCTCTGAAATTTTTACACAGTTTGATCCAAGCGAGGATTAATGGGTGTGCTCCCACATTCATCCATAATTAATTTTTTGCTAAGGCTTTAATGCAGCACAGGAGATTAGCAGTCATATAGTTGTATGCTTAAAACTGGGTGCATGCTGAAGAGGTATATTGCATGGGATTTTAAACAACATAACAGATAATGTTCTTCCAGTTTTCATCTTTCTTGCACTTGAGTCCAGCAACCTCCTGCTATTCTGTGTCCAGATCCAGGGAATATTAGTAGGCTGTTATTTTAGCACTTAGTAAAGCCATTTAACAATTTTACAAAGCCTTCTTATAAGTTTGATTGCAAAAGTCTTAATTTATTAAAATTTGGTATTCCTGAAGGTTTGTAGCTCTGTCTAAAGGGACATCCTTCTAATGGCCTACAAATGGAAGCTCTACAGCTTGCTTGACATTACCATGTGATGTTCCCATGATGGCCCCTCCAATGAAAAAACCTTCCCTTTTGAGGGACAGATGTCTCTCCCTGGGGTAATGGCAAGCATTTGGCTGGTACTTTGCTCTGCATTACAGAGTGAGATACATTTAGCATCCAGAGCCTAGAAGGTGGACTTTGCAGGTCACCTTGTGAAGTAATCCATACCGGCCAAACCTATACTATTGCTTCCCCAGGTACATGTGCCAATTCTGGTCATCAATCAGAAGCTATCTGTTTCTACTCAAGTTTTAGAAACGCCACATTTCCAGTTTTGTTGCCGTAGACATCTGCCCAGCTTGTGTGCGGGTAGGACAGCCTGACCCTGAAGGTCTTCCCATCAATCCACAGGTTTTTCCTTTCTGAAAAATGGCTTTGGTCTGGATTACGTGTTTGATCAAGGAGAATTTCATAATGTTTGGTTGTATTTCCTCGTGTGCTCTGAAATTTATTTACGTATTGAAAGAGGATGGTGATCTAACTTTTTAACTACTATTACTGGACAGTTTTCATTTAATCCTGCTTTGCCTGCATCAGTGGACTTGAGCTCTGTGATTAAAAGCCCTCTCCTTGGCCACCTTCAGGGGAGCCAGGCGAGATGTTTGGCCTCGGGATCTTGTGGGGAGTCAGGAAGGGATGGCTTTCATGAAGTGGTCAAAATTGAGGCACGACTTCCTGCTGGTGGTCTTACTGGCCTATGGGTGCGTGTTCTGAGCAGCTGGTTTGGCTTTTCAGTTTTGAGGGAAAAATGTATTTGCTCCTGAAGAAAAATGTATCAGAACTACTTCCATTTCAACAGGGTTATAATTATCATGCAGAAAAGTTGTGCCTGGAAAGAGATGTCTGTTTTCATTGTTCCCCAAACAGTTGAAAAGTCTTTAAAATACTAATACACAATAACTTGTTGCTATTCTGATACAGGTAAAAAGAAGAAAAATCCCCCCCACACATAATTTCTTCTTGTGCAGCACTGTAAACAAGGGGGAAAAGAGGTTTAAGAACCTAAAGAGTATTGAATAAAGTGTCAGTACCAGAAATATCCCTGTTTCTTTAGTCAGTCTAGGGATTCACAAAATAATGGCTGCCAAGAATCCCTGCAAGATGCCCTATAGCTGTCCAAGGAGATGTATTTTTAACTCTAGAAAGCATAGAAGTTTGCAGCTTTGTAGCCATAGCCCTGGAAATACGATACTGAATATACATACTGTTGCTTGTCTCTCTGCTGTAACATCCGGAATCCCAGTCTCCTGGGTCAGGCAGCATATGACTTTGGGGAGGAGATTCATAGTTCAGTAATTAAATACTACTTTGCTCTAGGCAAAACCAGCAAATGGGCTTCATCTGCAGCTTATTTTGTAATAGTACTCAGGACTGTGCTTGGCGTTTCTGGGGATTTGAGTACTCAGATAAGTAGACAGTAACTTATTTTTAGCTAAGGTTTTGGGTGGTTTTATGTTTTGCCTTTTTTTTTTTTCCCCCTTTCAGGGTTGTAATCCTTTTTCTTCAGAAAATTTCAAACTGTCTTTGTCATCTTCTATGCTTCATACTCTCAAATTGGCACGGAAAGACAGAGACTGTTGCCATAAATTAGGTCACTAAAGCTGAAGTACGGAATACAAATATTTATCGCCTGAGCTAAGGAAAACAATTCAGATGAGGAAAGGAAAAAATATTTTTTTAGTATTTGGAAATGAAGCTGTATTCTTGACATTAAAAGCAAGGCAGTAGAGGTAAAAGATGAACATGAGAAGCATCTCTTGTTTTAAATTGCTAGAAGGAAAACTAGCAAAGCTTGATCGTACGGGAAATAAGTAAGGTTCATTAGGTAGAACTACAGATAATTTTTTATGCAAGTTCACATTTGACATAGATTATTGACTCTTTAAAAAAGGGCACATTTAAATAATAGCAATTTAGAGACACAGGTAAAAATGCAGAAAATGAGATAACTTTCATTTTGAAATATATTACAACAAAGCTTATGCATTTAATTTAAGAAACGTTTTCCTTTAAATTCAGAAGGTTAGAAAGAGTTCCTAATTGCAGATTGTCAGATAGTAGGAGAACTTTAATAAGGGCTCATTTGTATTATGCCCAATATGATATTGGACCCCATCTCTCAAGTGAAGATGTGAAAGAGCAAATAGGAGTCTTTAGAGCAATTAGTTGATACAGTTCAAGAAAACGCAACTTCTTTTTTCTTTTTTTAAAGTCTGAGAAAATGTTCATTTTGATTGAAATTGATGTCTAATAAATTCTTATACAGAAGCACACGCAACATTGTTCACGCACTGCATGCTTGACATACAGGAACCACTAATCTATTTTATGAGTTTTCCTTTATAAACCATTTCTGAAGGGCTGTACATAGCTGTTCTTTGGATGTAGGCTTGCTGAGTTCAGCAGCCATTTGGGGTGCATCCACTATGCCTTTGGAGAACACTTTGGTGGAACAGCAGCCACCGGCAACAGCTTTTTGTAGAGTCCAGGATTAAAAACTCCAGTTCTTCAAGCCACTCGCGGCAGATTTGATATCTGAGTGAAATCCCGCTGAAACCTCACAAATCTAGGAGTTTGGCTGGTCTGAGTGGCTGGATTTAAATAGCACCCTTTCCACTTTCTTCATCACCTCTGAGCTGATCAAGCAGACTTGGTGCCTCACTATCTTAATCAACCTGGGTGCAGTTGGAGAAGTGGTGGAGTTCAGTGCGTTGGCACTTTCCTGGGCTGTGGGGTGTTGTCTGTCCCCTGAGCCGTCCCATAGCTCTCCAGTTCAGCAGGTGGGTTTGCCAGGCTGAGGGACTCCCGGTGTTAGCTGCAAAGCTTAGTGAAGAGGAATTGTGTAT
>JANZLP010000072.1:38949561-38962840 GCA_026930925.1 Chelictinia riocourii
GGGGCTCCGCGCTGCGGCGGCGGCCCCGTCCCGGCGGCTGCGCGGGGGGATTTTCCTGTGTGCGTCAGCGGCTCCGGGCTCGCTGCTGCTGGAGACCTGCCAGCGGCGCTGCAATATGTTACGCTCAATTATTAATTAACCAGAAGCAAGGATCTGGGGCTGCGCTCTGTGGGGATGGCTCGCGAAGCACGGGCAGCAGCTGCGGCGGCTGCTGGAAGTAATCGCTATTCCTCTCTTTTCAGACACTTTTCCCGAGATCTCCTTGAACAACGAGAAAACCCTGCCAGAAACCAGCTATCCCAACCAAACAGCACGACTGCCACCGATAACCTACACGGGGCGCTTCTCCCTAGAGCCAGCCCCCAACAGTAGCAACACCTTATGGCCAGAGCCCCTCTTCAGCCTCGTCAGCGGGCTGGTGGGCATGGCTAATGCACCTCCCACCTCTACGCCTTCTTCGTCGTCACCATCCTCCTCCTCGCAGAGCCCCCTTCTGACCTGTTCTGTCCAAGCCAGCGAGAACAGCCCAATCTATTCGGCTGCACCAACTTTTCCCAATTCCAGCTCTGACATTTTCCCTGACCCGCAGACCCAGTCCTTTCCCAACCCTTCCGGAGCTCCCATCCAGTATCCACCTCCAGCTTATCCGACTGCTAAAACCAACTTTCAGGTGCCAATGATCCCAGATTACCTGTTCCCTCAGCAACAGGGTGAGCTCAGTCTTGTTCCGGCTGATCAGAAGCCCTTCCCAACCCTTGAGACCAGAGCACAGCAACCTTCCCTCACGCCGCTGTTCACTATTAAGGCATTTGCTACTCAGACTGGCTCCCAAGAGTTGAAGAGCCTCAACACTAACTATCAGTCCCAGCTGATCAAGCCCAGCAGGATGAGGAAATACCCAAACCGTCCCAGCAAGACCCCTCCTCATGAGCGGCCCTATGCCTGCCCAGTGGAGTCCTGTGACCGGAGGTTTTCGCGGTCTGACGAGCTAACGCGGCACATCCGCATCCACACGGGACAGAAACCATTCCAGTGCCGCATTTGCATGCGGAACTTCAGCAGGAGCGACCACTTGACTACGCACATCCGCACACACACAGGAGAGAAGCCATTTGCCTGTGACATTTGTGGCAGAAAGTTTGCCAGAAGTGATGAGAGGAAGAGACACACTAAAATCCACCTTAGGCAGAAGGACAAGAAAGTGGAAAAGGCAGCTCCGGTCTCAACGGCTTCCCCAATTCCTGCCTACTCAGCCTCTGTGACTACATCCTACCCTTCATCCATTGCCACCACTTACCCCTCACCAGTGCGCACAGTGTATTCCTCCCCTGCTCCCTCTTCCTATCCCTCCCCTGCACACACCTCATTCCCATCTCCTCCTATAGCAACCACTTACTCCTCTGGCACTGCCACTTTTCAGACCCAAGTGGCCACCTCCTTCTCATCTCCAGGGGTCACCAACAATTTCAGCTCACAGGTGACCTCAGCACTTTCAGACATGACGTCAGCCTTTTCTCCAAGGACAATTGAGATATGCTGAGATTACCTTCTGGAACAGGAGAATTCGCCTTTGCCACTGGCATTATCAGACATGGAGTCTCCACTTACTCCCCCAACACCATATGTTGCAAGGCTATTTAACTTTTCTTTAAACTTCAGCTGCCTGAAACAACTGCCGTTTAAGTTTTCCACCTCTGTTGAATGACTTAATTTGCATGGACTGTGGATATAAGTTCAGCATAATTTTCCCCGTAAACAATAGTCTTTTATTAGGAAGAAAAGACTTTTGATTAAGTATGTAGCTGATGTAAAGTGTACATGTGCCATGGTTTTGCTTTCCTTTAGGTACTATTGATGTGAAAAATCTTTGCATATCCATATTGTATTATTTGGAGTTTGCAGGGCCATATTTTGTAAATGCCCTTTTTTTTTTTTTTAAACACAGTCATTTCAGATTAATCCAGATCAAAACAGAAGGTCAAGAAACTTCTGTGCATGCCAGCATTTGGACTTGCAGAAAGACAACTGCGATGAGGGGTACTCCATGGCCTTATCGAAGCAGTGAGATACAAGATTGCTCACTGATTAGGGGGGCATACCCAAGCAGTGTTTTTTTTCCTCACTGGGATGTGATGCTCACTTCTTCCCTAAACTTTCTCATCTCTCTGTGCAGGGAATGTAGCTCTTGTGTTTGGGTCCACGGAACTGCAGCAGCACTGTAGGGGCATCCCGGCACAGACTGCACTGTGCCCCTGCACCGGCTCTATTAAATTTTGTCTCATTTCTTTGTGCAAGACTGGCTTTGGCTGCATTTCGCACTGTTCATAGCATTTGCTTATCTTTAGAACTGCTGTAAAATTAATGGTTGCTTCCTGTTGGCATTTGTTCTAACATGGTTCATGCTAAATTTGCAAATCAAACTCCTGCAGAATACATTCCGTAGTTTTAAATATCTTTCTTTTTCTTTTAGCACCAGCATTAGATGTTGATTGGCAGAGTAACAACACATTTGCCTCTTGCAGTACAGACATGTGTATTCATGTCTGTAAACTAGGACAAGATAGGCCCATCAAAACCTTCCAGGGTCACACAGTAAGTACTGGAAAATTGGGGGTTTCTATATGATATCTTTATTAATGAGAGATTGGGGACCGGGTATATTTGCCAGTATACAGCACTTGTGTAATGGTTGGTCTTTGGCAACAGTCAATAGATGCACGTACGCAGGTAGTTGCAGTAAGGTCATATGGTAACTGTAATCTCTATCATTATTAGAAGAGTTCTCACTCCCATGTGCAACTTTTTTTACCAGTGCCAGGATGGCATAGCAAAAGTGAGCTTTAGAAGAAGAAACATGGTAACTTTAAGACACAGCCTATGTTGTGTATGAGCATGCATGGGAAAATGTGATGAACAGGTAGCAAAAAGTTGTTGTTATTGATGGCAAAGCTAGGAATGAAAATTAAATGTTGAAATACTGATAACTATAAAAATACTCATAACTGCTGTCCAACTTTATCTTTTGTAAGCTGTCATTTGTAATGGAAGTGAAGACTCCAACTTATTCTCACTGTTCAATTTTAGAATGAAGTAAACGCAATCAAATGGGATCCAACTGGCAATCTTCTGGCATCCTGCTCTGATGATATGACTCTAAAGGTAAACAGGAGTTCTGGTTCTGGCTCTTGTCTTTGTAGGACTCTGGAATGCACACCATTAGCTCAGGCAATCCAGCAATATCGGTGTACTCACTGTGTCGTCTAATATTTGTTCTTTTTTAATATAACAAGATTAGGCAATCCTAGCAAATCCTTGTTAATCAGAGCCAAGCTTTGGTCCAAAGAACTTGTTACAGTCTGCCAGCCTGAGACTTGGAGCATGATTTATTAGCTGCTTTTAGCTGTTTACAGAATCAGGTCATTAATCATTAAGCTGTCACGCTTGATGGTTGCTTTTGGTTAAAAGGAAGAGTTGGAATGCATGTCATGTAACACATACAAGAATGGGTGACTAGCTCCTTTCCTGGTTTTCTTCTGTTTTCCCCTTCTTTCTAGTTAAAATCTTTGGCATTTTGTTTCTTAAGAGACGTTGTGTACTCCTTGGTTTTTCCAGTTCATCAGGAGTCATTCTACAGTTTTCAACTGCACCTACACTTCTCCAAATAATTCATAGCAACATGCTTTCTTGTAGAACTGGGGCAAACTTGTGAATGCAGAGGATACTGTAACTTATACATATGACTTCAAGGCACAATAGAGATCCATACAAAAATACCACCAGGTTAGATACATGAGAAGAAATGAGGTTGTTCATATCTGACCGGCCTGTGCTGTTCCCATAGTACAGATGCTTTTCTGTTACCCCCATACTGCTTTATATTTAGTGGGTGTTTTAGCACCATGTTTGATAGAATTTCAGGATATGTTTTTGTTTTGGTTTGGGTTTTTTATGTTGACAGTGCTGTCCTGTTAGTAGCCCTTGGGACAGTTATTTCCATCTAGGTCACTGTTGTCTATTCAGAGACAGGGAATGGCTGAATGAGTAGCCAGATACCCCCTCCTGTGCTGGCACACAGTCAGGCACTTGCAGTGGAAGTCACCTTATCTAAATATAAACGTTTAAGTGTTAAGCCTCCAGTCTAAAGCTAGATGTCTAGACATCTTCAGTCAACAGAGTGCCTAGCACCACTGAAGAGCAATTCATCCTTTCCTAAGTCAAGTGTCTAAGTCAAGCGTGATGAGTAAACCCCTGAGAGCATCAGTTGTTTTCCATTGGCAATGGATGGAGTCGAAATAGCCAGCTTAAGCTGGGTATTTAATACTTAGGCAACTGAAACTGGGGTGAGATGAGTTCCAATCCAGAGCTCAAGCTCTTGCTGCTGCCTCTCAGTGAGTAGAGAGGTGACAACTGGGAACATGTTTGTGGGCTCAGGCAATTAACTTCGTGGTTGCTGCTTTGAATTCGGCCCAGCCTGGAAAGAATGTTATCACTTTGTTCAGGATAACTGGAAGGCCAATTGCTTGTAGATAAGTCTGCACATCACTAATCACTTCTGGATCGCTTACTTTTCAGCGGCAGTAGGAATGAATGTCAGGTTTTGAAGCATATGGAAGGTGCCTATTTATTTATTTATTTCTCTCTCTTGTGATGCCAACTTGATATTCTCTAGGGCAGCTAATATGGACTCTTTTCATCTACACTAGTTTGGGGAAGAGAAGCTAAATTTTGATCCCATCAATTTAAACAGGAAATACAATTGTAACTCTGCCTGCACATTGAAAATCAATTTCCCCTTCAGTGAGGCACAGGTCCTGAAAAGTATCATTCATTTAAACATATATCTCAATTGCATCTTAAATACAGTTGGGCTTAAACATGCTCCTGTTAGCTTTTTCTAACAAAAGGTGAGCTAAAAGCACTACTGAAACAGATATCATTAAAAAAAGCATTCAGATGATTAGCTACCATGTCAAGTGTCACATTTAGGAAAAAGTGTAAAAGCCTTCCAAAATTCCTTCTGTAGTGGCAATGCAAACTCTTAATAAAATAGAGTTAGTTTGTTGAAGGTTATCATGCAGGAGTTGGGAGTCCTAAGGAACCGTGTGAAGTACTGAAGAAACACCTGGCAATGCAAATCCTAATAAGCCAGGAAAATGCTATAATGCGTTTTGCAGTGTGCATCTATGGCTTTGTATGAAAACAGAAAATTGTTCTACTATCTCTTTATTTCACTCTGTCTGTGTAGCAAGAAGTTCATATAAAAATAGGACTGTGATACTTTGTCAACTCGGACATGAAGTTATACATACTGCTCTTCTCATTTTAGCGTCCGTTCGCATCCCTGCACTTTTCAAGGTGCTTGTAGTCAATACGTGCAGTTTGGTTTCTATAGACAGTACCTTTATTACTCATTAACCCCATCAGATACTTGTAACTCAAAGAATGGAGGGTACTGGAATAATACTTGTAATAAATACTCTAGAAACCCAGCAGTCATAGCAAATGTTTTGAGTGGCCTAAAAGGTAGCAGTCAGACTACAAATGATAGAGAAGAAAGGTGTGAAACATATTTTAGTACAATCTTGTGCTAAATGTCTTTGTGTTTTCTTCCGGTTTTATCATAGATCTGGAGTATGAAACAAGACAGTTGTGTCCATGATTTACAAGCACACAACAAAGAAATTTATACTATCAAATGGAGTCCTACAGGACCAGGAACAAATAATCCAAATGCCAATCTTATGTTAGCAAGGTACTGTTTAATCCTGGGTTTATTACGTTTATTTTAATGCCTGTTAAGCATTATTTTTACTTCACTCTTTATTTATGTAGGTTCACAGAATGTTTTGAAGCATGTAGCATACTTTATCATATTGTATTTGTATTAGTAACAAAAATATTTCAAATTGAGATGTAATTAATCTGTGTTTTTCCCCTTGACAGTGCATCCTTTGATTCTACTGTTAGGTTATGGGATGTAGACAGAGGAATTTGTATTCACACTCTGACAAAACATCAAGAACCTGTGTACAGTGTAGCTTTCAGTCCTGATGGCAGGTACCTGGCCAGTGGCTCCTTTGATAAATGTGTACACATCTGGAATACACAGGTATAGCTCTTCTGTCTTGTGTTTTGGTCTTTTCCATCAGCACCCTTCCAACCTTTGTTGCTCCATCATGTTTCGGCCACAAAGAGCTTTGCCGTTCCTAACATGCTGATTCGCTTTCTCTTTGCTCTAAGGTGGCTTCTGTTTGTGGATGTACATTTAATTTCTCTCTTTGAATCCTTGCCTATGGTGAAGTGATAATTGTCTTTACTTTGTCTTAGCAAAAAAATGCTCCCCCCCACCCCCCGCAACCAACCAACCAACCAAAAAACCAAACAGCCAAAAAACCACCACCACCAAAACACACTCAACAAAGTATCTCCAATAACACGTTGCATCCAAAAATTGTCTTTGTTAACTCTAAACTTTAAGCTCCTCATAAAACAGGTTTGCTGTGAAAAATTATGACTGGATGTAGACATACAAATCTGATAGCTATTTCATTGAATTTCACTGAAAAACGAGAATGTAAAGAGAGAAGGCAATGGCGACAAAATGTTTCTACTTAACTTTCTATGAAAGGACCCTATTACTTGTTTTGTGTTTCTGGCAAAAAAGGGGCTGATTGTAAATGAAAGTCTAAAGACCTTGTTGTTATGCAAGATGTGATCTCTGGCTACTGGGAAGGCTTTTTGGAAGGCTCATTTCAGTAATCGGAAGTAGTCATGACCATCCCCTGTTTTGCCTGTCGACCACAAGAGATCAAGATGTGATAATTGTCTTTGCCACGGTCTTTAACACAGTGCTGAG
Organism: Chelictinia riocourii; assembly: GCA_026930925.1. Taxonomy (NCBI): domain Eukaryota; kingdom Metazoa; phylum Chordata; class Aves; order Accipitriformes; family Accipitridae; genus Chelictinia; species Chelictinia riocourii. The sequence continues at coordinate 38,956,418 of JANZLP010000072.1, forward strand.
ATTGTCCCCAAGTCTCATCTGGACCATTTCCTCTCAGAATTTCAGCTTTTAAAAGCAGCGGGGAAGTTTTACATGGTGTCCAAATTTTACTTGTTTGCTTGGATTTTGTTATATTAATTACATGTTTTGTCCCTTTTTAGACAGGTGCCCTAGTTCACAGTTATCGGGGAACAGGAGGGATTTTTGAGGTTTGCTGGAATGCAGCAGGAGACAAAGTTGGAGCAAGTGCTTCAGATGGTTCAGTAAGTGCTGCTTGACTTGGTTGACATTCTAACAACAGGCATCTTCTGGACATTTTTTGACTAACAGTGGAGACGAAATTTCCTTCTGTAGCTGAAGTTTGAATACAGCCAGCTTACCTGTAGATTTTCACCTATAAGGGTGCTGTAATGTTGTAAGGAGAATGTCTTTATTTGAGCTTTATGCATTACTGTTTTAAACCCTGCAAAAATCTCAGAAGGCGAAGATGCCTCTAATTTAGATTTTCTGTCCCTACAGGGACTTACTGTGGAAATTTGTTCAGTGTGCTGGTCTTTTCATTGTAGTCTGGAAACAAGTTCCTTTTTGCCTTTGCCTTTTACGAGTGAAAATGTTCAGTGTAGGTGATGCTATTATAATGCATGATAGGAATGAAATATCTTCTGCATCACATCCAACAGGAAGTACAGCAAAACAACGTACAGATTTAGCAAAACAACGTACAAATTTCTGAATGCTCGTAATTAAAAAGTTTCTAAAAATGACAGGAGCTATTTGTAAATACCAGTCTGATTACTTTGCTTAGAAGAAGGGAATAAAATCGTAGGTTTAACTAATCATGAATGCACCCTCTATCAACTCATAGCAGTGTATTGTATCATCACCTCCTAGCTCTTCTGACATTGTGCTGCGAAGTACTGCGTAAAATATTAACATGCAGTTCTTCCTAACAAGTACAATCCTTGGTTTTTGCTTGCCTCTCTTTCGACATGGTTTAAGAGAAGGCAGAAGAGAGCCTAAGGAAAAGCAAAATTAGAATAAGAGTGATAAAGGAATTGCATTATGAAGTGCTGTAGCTTAATGTAACAAATGTCAGCAAAAAGCAATCCTGGTAGCTTTGTAGGCCAGTGTCTCAGGTCCTGTCTTAACACAGGTGCCAAAGTGTTCTCCTGTCCTGCATGCTCCATGCTGGTAAGCAAGATTGCTTTGTTAAATTCAGAACTTCCTGTCTTCTGTTCTGAACCCTTACGTAGACTAAATTCTAGAGAATTAATTTTTATTGGTCTTTCATATCATTTTACTCTTATAAGTATAGACAATATCATAAAAAGGACAAAAGCTCAAGGCATATCCTCGGTAGAAATTCATTATCATTCCCCCCTAGATTACCCTTTTATATACATGCTGTGTAACCTTTCCAGTCTTCCAGTTAATTTGGCCCAAGAGGCTGATTGTACTCACAACAGATTTGTTTTCATTTAGTTTCTGCTCTTTTAAAAATGTTGTGTTTATATTGTTTGCTAGCGAAAGCCCTTCTCATCCCCTCTGTTTTAAATGTACTTATAGCTGTTAGTAACTAAGCAAATATAGGCACTTTTGAACTGTTTGGTGACTGAAAGCATAGCTTGTATATGATTGTATTTTGCTAGTATATTTCTGTATGTAACAGAACTAGAAGCACTACTTAGTGAAGATTTTGAAAAGACTAAAACTGGAATTTGTATGCCTTTAACTGTTTTTTTGGAATGATTCTGATCAATTCTAGTATTTGCCCACACGTTTTTAATTTCATTTTACTATATTTTTATAACCTAGATTCAAGTAAGTTCTTGGCCTCGTAATGTTAAATAACAGGCAAACAGCTTACATAAGATGATGTTAATGTTCTGATAGTAATTCCTTAGGTAGCAGTACCCTTAGCACCTGGGTCTGGCTGGGTGCTCATAAACAAAGTGCTCACCCGGTGACTTCCCCTCCCAGTCTGTTGTTAATAGATACAAGATTAAGCTTACACAATCTGTTTCATAGGTTTTGCTCAGATACAGAATTGTATAAATGTGCAATATTGTGCAATGTGCCATTTCTGTATATGTATTTCTTTTTCTTGCAGGTTTGTGTATTAGACCTACGGAAATAGCGCTACTAGTTGGAAGCCATGGACCGACTATGAATGTGTACATAGCCAAAATGACTGTCCCTGACCCATGTACTGCTATAGTCCCAATTGAACCATGGCCAGTCCACTACAGCCAAACGTAAAAGAAATATATACATATACTGTATATAAAAAGAGGAAAAAAAAAAATTACACCCTGAAGAGGATGACAGAGTTTTGTCACAGCTTGTGAATCCTGTTCACCAAGTGCTGGAATCTGCTGTGCCCCAAAATAACATTTAAAGGTTTTGGATATGAAAAACAGAAGAGAGAGCGAGAGAGAGAGAAATATACCATATACGAGAGCAGACCCATACACATACCAAATTCAGAAGATACTAATGGCAGCCTTCATTACCCCTTCCCCCCTTTAAATCCATTATGACAATGGATTGTGGGGTATTTTTGTTTTCCTTCTCAGTAGTTGAGCAGTTTGTGTGTACAGAGAAAATGGACTTACAGAAATCTGCAGCAGTAGTTTTTTTCTTTGCTTTTAAACATTGGGTTTTCTGTTTTGTTTTGGTTAAGTTTACGGATGCATGAAGTAAGGGAGTGAATTAGTTTCTTGTTTATATTTTTTTCACCTTGGAAAAAAAAATGTTTCTTTGAAACATATTTTAATGCATTCTTTGAAAAGGTAGATTGAACCTGATAATGTTTGGTACATTTTGTGGCTCCCAGAGCACAATTTTGTGAACAGAGGGAGGGTGGAAAAGGGATTATGGAGAGAGAAGAAAAAAAAATCCTTCTTCGAGGCGTGATATTTCACGTCCTGCTCATCTACGAAGTATGACAGTAATGGGTATAATGCTATGTTTTGTTTTCTGGTGACATGGCTGAAATGCAGTAGTTTCTTATTTGGGACATAATTCTGCCAAACTTAAGAATAGAAGGGCACAAAAATACAGAAAAGAAAAATACAGGGATGCAAAAAAAAAAAAAAAAAGGACAAAAAAAGAGGAAAAATTGCATCTTCTGTTGCTTTAAGACCATAGCTAAAATATGGTTAAATTGTGCACTATTGTGAAAAGGAGCAAAGTATAGCTGGGGGGATTGTTTTTTAAGAGGTTAAGATCTCTCTGGACAAGGGTTCATGCCACAGCTTCTTTGAGAGTTGTCCATCGTTATTTGTAGGAGCTTAGATGTATAATTGTAACCAAACTCCAGTATTAAAAGTATCTCATGTAATTTTTCTTTATTAAAATAAAATCTTTGGCATATATTTGATAACACTGCCATTAAAAGGCAAAATGTTTACTACCTTAGATTTAAAAAAAACTTAAACAAAGGACTTGCTTCAAGTTTATTTTAATAGCAGTGATTCAGCTTATTTAAAAGATGAATACTTGCACTAATTCCCCTGCTGCTCCAGTCCTGCAGTTTATTGTATCTTGTGACTACATTTTTTTCCAAATATAGGGTAGATGTAAGCTGCTATTTTTTTAATAATCACTACTATATAGTGTCTTTTACTCTGTTTACAATATCAAGTATTTTTCTTACAATGACAGATGTATATGGCAAACCTTTTTCTGCTCATGTGATTAAAAGTATACTGATAGTGATTTTATTTGTAAATGATAGCATGAGGTTGTGTTTACGCGTATGTGTAGTCGAAAAGGTTGCATCATGTCTTGCATAAGATTCCAAGAGTGTAAATTTATAAGAGAGGTTGTCAAATTTATGTCACAGGCATTTTACGTAAGGAATGGTTTATATTACAGAGCTTTGCAAAGTTACCAATTTTATAACACTATTTCAATCACAAATAATTTTGTGGCTTATGATTGCTAGTCTCTAACCAATTTTTTTGTTTTGGTTTGATTTTTTTTTTCCTCTCCCAGTTAGGTATGAATTGATTTAATTGAGATAATGCAGCTTTGACATTTTAACCATTGTTCTTTAGGCATTGATTTCTGCTATTTCCATGGAATAAACACGACTTGAAGCAAGTCTGAGTTTGGCTAAGGTAGGGTAGCAATTTGCCAGTGGTAAGGAGAAGTCAACAGTACATTCTTTATATATACCCCAGGATTATACTACTATCATACACAGCGTTTAAAACCAACAAAAAGTCATATCCATAAAGACAGTCATCCGTGGTGGTTCAGTGCCAGCTATTTTTAGGGTTTTGGAACATAATACAACTGTTTAGAGCAATTACCCTGTGAGTTACAATATGTAGGAAACCTAATATATTGAGTGTCTGGCACTTGAAATATTGCTTTTATTGCTGGAGGTCCATGACTGTGGCTGACCTCTGTCATTTAATGAAAAAAAATAAAAATAAAAAAAAAATTCTGTGCAATAATTTTAAACTGTGCTCCCAGGAATAGACACAAATGTTTTGAGTATGTTTAAGCTGCATTTTTCGTTTAGCAATGCATTTGTCAATTGCACTGAATTTAAATCTGAAAGTCAGAAGTGATTCTTGATAGTACTTTTGTATTTTAATATGGACAGTTTATTCATTTTCATAAAAGTTATTGGATGATTCTTTCAGCCAATCTAAACAATTGTGGTGGAATTCTGTGACATAGCTGCAAAATCACACAGCCATGTTTTAGGGTATTGCCATTTTCCTCTTTCTCAATCATCAGCTCTTTTGGTTGTAATTCTAGTTGCTTAAGCATAGTATCACATATTCAGAACAGACAACACAGAGCTTCAGTACCACAGGTCCAGGGCTTTCAGGTGCTCGAAGCACAGTCCAGCAGGAACGTCAGATCTGTTGATTCGAGGGCTCTGGACGCGCAGGCTGAGACCCCCAACCTGGTGTTCATCAGCAGTGCCCCACTGTAGTGGAGTGATGCCAGTTTCCACTAGCAGAGGATCTGGCCAATAGATATTTTATTGTTGTCCTTTACTAGCATGCCACAGTGCTGCTCCTGCTCACCCCTCTTCTCGCCTCTCGTTTTATACACTGTTAAATGCATGCATGCAAGGTGTGCTAGGTTCTGTGATTATGTGAAGCAAAAAGAAAAAAAAAAAAAGACAACCAGGACATTAATCTTACCTTTTATAGCACAAAGACCTCGTATCCAATAGTGAGGTAGCCTATCCAAATCGTTCCTTTAAATTGAGTATGCCAAATGTTGGTAAGACCCTAACTTTGTATAAACGTATGCACATGCTTAGTCGTACAGAGTAACTCTGTTGCGCCTGTTTTCCAAGTGTAAAGGCAGACGTGTGCATAAGCCTTTGCGTACATTACAGTTCCTATTTTTTCCAGTTCAACACGTTAATGGGCAAATATCAAGATAGAGGATAAAAGGAAGGGGAAAAACTGGGCTCAGAATTAATGATGGAATAAGAAATGAACTGCTCTTGATTTCGCTGTCTTTCTATGCATCCATCTCAGAATCCCGTTTCTCATTTCTGCGTAATTAGGTCCAGGTTTCTGTAGAGTTCCTCTTTTTCTATTTTTACTTTACCTTTTTCTGCATTTTTAAATTGATGTAAAGATTCCCAACCAGTGGACTTTTTAGTGTAGTTAAGAGAATATCTAGGTCCTCATAAAAGCTTTTTTAGACTCTTTGTAATGTTGATAAACTCGGTTTATTCTGGGACTACAATTGTGCAGGGTTATTTAGCGTGTCTACTAGATGATTGGAAATCTTATATGAAACACTAAAAGTGCCTCTTTTTCTGGGTTGGGTGGAGGGAGGTAATAGTTACCAGAGTCAGAATGACATGGCATTTTGAAGCATGTTTCTTGATTTCATGACACTTTAATGCATCTTGAGAGAAAGGCCAAAGATTTCTACCAATTTTAATTAATTTTCATTTTAAAAAGCACTCCTTTTTCCTTACACTGCTTACCTCATGTTAGGGTATTTAATGGGACGTTGTACCTTTGAAATGTTCTTTGTGTTTAGGAAGAATAGTAGGTGGCGTAGGGCGGTTGTGCCAGTTTGCTTACGGAGCAATCTTAGCAGCTGATGCATTTAGTTCTGCCGAATGAAGGAATTTCATTAAGATCGCAAACTGGGTTTTTCAGCTTGTAAATAAAAGGTTGTATGTTTTTGTCTGTTTAGCAAAGAGGAGCCTTGGGACCCGATTTTTTCCAATCTTTACTTAACCAGAAATCCCATTGTCTTTCACTTCATGAGAAAACCTTGCCAGAACAAGCATCGGAGGCGTTGGGTCTGTGTAGTACCTTGCAGCGTGCCGTGTAGGTAAAATGAGCCACATCTCACTCGAGCCAAGACTCCCCTTGGCTTGGTGAGGTGCAGCAACACTTTTCAGGGCTGGCTCCTTCTCTGTGGGCGAAAGAGAGGGACGTGGAC
>JANZLP010000072.1:39095017-39105195 GCA_026930925.1 Chelictinia riocourii
CAAGAGTACTTAGAGCTTAAATGACAGATGTCATCCCATTTCTGAGAGGATGTTAAGGGATATTCGAGAAGGGATATGACTTTCTCTTTAGAAAGAATGAAAACTAAATTGAATTTTCGCTCTGTAACCTTTATGAATCACAGTTTCCCATTTGTCTGCGGTGACAGATTCCTGTATTTCCCAGAGGAAAATACAATTTTCCTTGAGGAAAGGGAAGCAAAAGAGAAAGTGAATCAAAATGTTTTGATTCTTTCTGTTCTTTCAAAGACCCCTTTCTAAGGAAGCAACTTGATGAATTCATCCCTACAGCTGCCCTTTCCCAGGGGTCTTGTACGTACAGATGTATATGCAGTGTGGGATTAAGTTCCCTAGGCCACCAGAAAGAAAAAGGGGCACATTAAATACATTAGTATTTAGTATATCACTCTTTGACATAACTTTGAAGACTTGATTCAGCAATCCGTCAAAAATACTATTCCTTCTAATGGAGGAATATTAATATGAATTTGATCTAGGTGTTCTCCAGCCCTCTCCAGATGTTCTTGTGGCCCCCTGAAGCAGCTGAGGGAGGGGGGAGAGAGGTTTGGTATATAAAAATCCTAATTTTGCTTTAATCCTAAAGCAAACATATCCTTGTATCCTTTAATCCTGAAAAGAGGATCCTTTTATGAAGAGGATCCTTATATCTTTTTAATCCTAAAGCAAATATAACCTTATATCTTCTGGAATATAAAAATCCTAACTTTGCTTTCATTGTCAACCTTGGCTCTATATGAAGGTCTGAGAGAGGAGGGGAGTGGTTTGGGTTTGGTATATAAAAGAGGAAGGGGAGGAAGAAAGCGCAGTTCCCCCAGTGACTTTTTCAGGCCCATCAGGAGATGGTCTCAGAGGATCACAGGCTCACAGAATGGCTTGGGTTGGAAAGGACCTTTAAAGATCACCTACTGCAACTCCCTGCTGTGGGCAAGGACATCTTCCGATAGACCGGGTGGCTCAAATCCACAGCCGACCTGGCCTTGAAGACTGCCAGGCATGGAGCATCCACAGCTTCTCTGGGCAACCTGTTCCAGGGCCTCACCAGCCTCCCAACCAGAGGCAGTTCCCTCGGCCTGCCCTCCTGTGTCCCAGCCTCTCACCATCCCGAAGGCCCGGGGCTGGCCCTGCACCCCACGCACCGGTGTCTTTCCTGGACTGGGGAGTCCAGGAGGGGACAGAGGAGTCCAGACGTAGTTGCCAAAGTACCAAGTAAGGGAAGGGGTAAAGCATTTTTACTGTCTACTTTCTTGTTCTGTTGGGGGGGGGGTGTTGTTAAATTTTTTTATTGCCTAATCTTGAACTAACCAAGTGGCTAGAAGGGGCCTTAATGCTGAAAGCCAACACTTCTTCCTGGCAGAGCTGTAGCCTTCTGCTTCTCCAGAGAAACGGCTGTTTCTCCGATGTCTCCTCTTGATCCGTTGCCGTTCTTCGTGCGCCACCGCGAAGGGTCTGGCTTCATCTCCAACCTCCCGTCAGGCAGCCTTCTCGTCCTCAGGCTGAAGAAACCCCACCTCCAGGCCCCAGGGACCTCGGTGGCCCTCCGAGGGACATCTCCCGGTGCAGCAGCATGGCAGAAGCCACCTTGTCTCGTCCCCTTTTCTTGGGACTTGGAGCAGAGGAGATGGCACCCCTTCAGAAGGGGTGGGGGGTGGGAAGGAAGAGCTCACAAGACCCGTGGTCATCAACAAAGTATTGTTGATGCCGGGGGATGGAATACGCGAGCCTGCAGGCCGGCCAGGTGCGGAGGGTGCTGGCCAGGAGCTCCTATAGCACCGAGTCAATGCTGTTGTGGAGGGAAGCCCTGGGCCATGACATAGTGCTGCCAGGGGAGCTGTCCTGGAGGTGAATCCACCTCCATTGGCTCCTCCTTATCTTCAGGTGGATCCAACTCCATCAGCTCCTCCTCGTCTTCAGGTGGATCCACCTCCATCAGCTCCACACCATCAGCTACATTCCCTCTGAGGCCGACGCTGCCTCCTCCGTGCCTTCCGCAATCGCTTCTCTAGTTGCCCACGCAGAAGTGGGCACCTGCTCGCTTTGCTGCTGCGGGTCCTCTTTCTGCCAGCCATCATGGAAGTCAAGGGCCCAGAAGCTCAGTGAACGTGGGCCAACTGCTGGGGGTTCGCAACAGGAGGTGGTGAGGTAGCTTGTGACATCGGGAGGCCACTCTGACTGTTCTGCAAATAACCATATACGGCTGTTCTGGCAGTTGGGGGGCCTGTGGCCTTAAAGGCACCCTTCTGTAGGAGGAAGAGGAGGGTTGGGGCGGGTGAAGGGCCCCTTTCCTGGGGATCACTCCCCTGGGTCCGTTCCTAATGGAGGGACACTTCAGGGATCGGGCCTGAAACACGGGCAAGTGTTCTGTTCTTATAGTGACTGGGCTTTTTGGATGTCTGTAAAATATAAGCCAGAATCCTGCCAGTTTCAGCGCAGAAAACGTTGAAACGCTCTCTTTAGAAACAGAAATGCTTTCTCTGTAGGAATTGCTGACATCTTGAAATTAGTTTTCTTTGAAAGCAAATGAAAAGTTTTTAAATATTAAAAAGACATAGAAAAAAAAATCCTTGGGAATGTTAGTACAAAATTTCAATGGAAGCAAACCTGTTATTTAAAGGTAACGTATCTACTTTGAATTAGCATTTGGAAACAAGGGCTTTCATTTCAAACCTTCCTATTGAAATTTTTTTATCATCATTTATATTGTGGCTTACAGATTTTTTTGTGTGTGGAAGACTTTCACACAAAGGATTTCAAGATGCTTTACTGGAGACTGAAAAGCAACAGGATATGAGCCCTGGTTCCACTTAAGCACAGAGCCTAGAGTCTCTGAATGTGTATAATTTTAGGCATATAAGAAGATACGTGCAGGTAGACACTGAAGTAGAACTTTCCTTCATCTCCTGGTATGAAGGACATACAGCTTTGGAACTCTATTCCACAAATATGTATTCACTTAAAAGAAACTCATTTTAGCCCTTTCCTTTAGATTAAATTCTAATGAACAAGACTGAGGCATGTGTGATTTGTCTTTCACACACAAGCCAGACTGCACCTAGGAAAAAGAATCATTGAAACAGATTATTATAGTAAATTAATCTCTTGATGTATTAATAGATCATATTGTAAAGGGAAGAATATGAAATTTTATAATTCTCTGACAACTTATATCTGTAGCAAAAAGTTTAATGAAGCCAGACAATGACACAAATGTACCATATTCTTATGACAGTATTTATATTCAGGTTATATTTTTAATTTGGCTTCTAACCCAAACAGTTTCTGCTTAATTCCAGTGAAAGTTTACAAGAATTATCCTTTGTAACAAAAGTACAAGAGTACCCTTAGATGATTGATTTGATTTTAAAATTATTAACAGCCTTCTTGTTCTGTGCTTTTCGTCTGGACAATGCAAAATATTAAGAATTAAAAGATTATTTGTGATTAATTTTTTGTAACTGAAAGGAATCCAGGCAACAAATTCCCATTTAAAAGTGGTTATCACTGCAAATAGAGAAGTAATAATTATTTTTCAGGGCTTCTTGACCTATTTAATCAAGTCCCTACCGTTAGGGAAAAGATCTCATTTTTGACTTGCACTTTTCTTTATCTCTTATGTCTTTATCAGGTGATTAATGTTAAATATGCAGCCTGTTCCTCCTTAGAGAAAAGCAATATTGACTTTATTCACAGGATAATTTAATTTCCATCAGTATTTTAACTTCAATAGATTCAGATTTTTTCCTGAGGAATAGAAAGAAATATTACTCAAAGGAAAAGAAGTTTTGCTATTGATGAATCAGGAAGTACCTGATTTCATAGCAGAATTAAGTGGAATGTCACAATTAATATAGATCAGACTTTAAATTCATGCCAGAATTTATAAGAAGCTATGGTAATTAATGTATTACAATTAGATATCTTGGAAACATTGTAATTTTTGTAAATGAGTAGGAAAATGCTTCAGCTAATCTTAAAATGTAAGAAACAGTAAACAAGTTGTAGAGAAATAATGTGTTAAGCTCTTCAGTTATTTTTTGATATAAAGAACTTCGAATTGTTTAATATCTTAAGTATATGCCACAGAAACCTTCAACAGTAATTATTTCTTTTAGAAGATGACTTTTGCGTGGGTACTTGTAGATACTTAATTAGCAGGATATTACAAGGATAGGTGAGCATAACACAAGTGGGATAATTGGAAGTGTTAAATGTTTGCATTGATGATGCAGTCTTAACAAGCGTGTGTCTCTCTCACATGAGATATGTGTGATGGTTGATGCGGCCTAATATATTTTTACTATCTGGAGGTGTTAGAAATGGGATTCCCCTCCATAGAAGAGGAGGCACATGGTGTGAGAGGCTTGAATTGCTGGAGCACAGCTCTGAAAATGTTTCCCTCTTAATTATAATTCTTCCCAAGTAAAGTAATTTTTACAGGTGAACTTCAGATAGGTTTGCTACATTTCTGAAATCTTTTACCATGTAGTTTTTTCTTCCCTTTTGTAACACAGAAAAGATGCCTTCTACCCTGGCAGCCTTATCCTGGAAAGAAGATCCCCTACTGATCAAATCTCCCTAAATTTAAATCAACCAGGTTGGAATTTGTATTTGCTTTCGATGAAAGCCACCTAATCTGAACAGAAAATTGTAAACAGTACTAAGCAAAACTGACATCATGCTGCCAGGTGAATCGTCACGCCGCCTCAGTCTGTGGAGCTGCACAATTTTGAAACAGGTAAAACTTGGGGGAAATCTGAATTTGAAAAGTTAAGTAATCTTGAAAGAAGGAAAAAACCCTCTTGTTTTGTAAAAACTGTACAAAATCTCTGGTCCTGTATTCTGGAAAATAAGTGGCATTCTACAAGAATGAGGGAAGGGAACCAATTTTTACTCTTATGCTCCAAAGATTCTGTGCCTGTAGATTACAATGTGATTGATTTCTTAATATTTCATTTGCCAGGATGTTTGACAGACATGCCCAGATTCACATCATGTCTCCTTCAATGCCTTATTCCATGAGCACTTATCAGCAATTGGTGTCTGTAAAATGTATTAGGCATGCCTGTTAATACTCTGACAGTTAATAAGTTCTCAGTTGGTTCAGGAACTAGAAGTATTTGTTCATGTTTGAAGATTAATAATAAGTTAAGTTTGTCATTTAAAAGAAAAGGAATCCTCCTCTCCCCAGTTTATTCCAGCTTCCAAACATGATTCAGTCCTTGGTGTGTGACAGTTTTAAAGTTTTACTTTAAAGTAAAAGTTTTAGTAACTGAATCAGTTTAACCTAAATTCAGCAACGGATTGTGACTTAGTTCATAGCTGCACACCCCGACGCAGTAGAGTATTTGCAGAGGTGATGTACCTGTAAGTGCCCCCAGAAAGCGGCACAAAGCTTTTCACTGGGTGAACTGGTCCCCGCGAGGGCCCCTGCTCCAGCGGCTGAAGAACGGAGTGAGGCTGCAGGTAGTCGCACGGCGGCCGACGCCGCTTGACTGCAACAAGGGGGTTCGTCGCACCCCTCCGGCCTCACACCGGGGTCATAAATGTCACCGCTGGCTACCAGATGCTGTCCGACATGTCTGACCGAGTCGCGGTGGCGGAGGCTGTTGTCGGTCAGTCGTGGTCTCTGTGTAGTGTTTTGTGTCGTTCCGTCCTTCGTGTAGTGTCGGAGAAGGCCTACACGCACGTGCTCCCTTCCTTTGTGGGATAGAGCTGGGGATCTGTGACATCTTCGTAAGTCATTAACGCTGAAAGGAGACTCGTATCCCTAGAACATCAATATTAAATGCTACTTGTAAAATTAGGTACTGCCTTGAGGAAGAGGAGCTTACCTCTACTCCACAAGCTGTTGTATGAGGAAAAGCTATTGCTAGGCTTTTGTTTATCTCATAAAAAAAAACCAGGTTTTGTTACAAGTCTGTGCTTTTTCAGTCAAGTTGTGAAGTAGAGAGTTGCAGAGTTTACCTTCTAAAGGAGAGACAGTTTCTAGCCTAATAGCAGTACATCTATAGAAATTTAGGTCTTCCTCCTCCTGCCAGTTGTATGTCCCAAATAAATTGTTTGTCTGCCCTTTTTGCTACAGAACAAGGTGAAACCTCAGGAAACAGGCTGAATTTGGTGGGGCAGGGCAAGAAGTTTAGACGTAAAGAAAGTAGAGAGGGGATCTTTGACAACAGCAATGAAAGGTTTAATTGATGTCTCTATGAAAGTGGTCATTGATAAGATTGTGGCTTATCAGCCTGATTTAAAATGATGTGTTTCATTTTAAAATGACTGTTAAATGAGGGTGATCAAACATGAGTCTCATTCTGATGTCTGTTTGTCAGGTGACGATGCATCTGGTCTTCCTGTATCAATTTTCATATTTCATTTTAGTAAAAAATAAGCATTATAAAATAATTTTAATAAAAATCTGTGGACATGAGAGATTTGAGAACAAATTGTGCCCAATGTAATGTAAATTAATTGTCAAGTGTAGTGTTGCCCAGGACCAGACCTTATAATACTTCTGAAAATAAACAAGTGTCTGTCTGTAACTCATGACTCAAAACCAGCTCCATTTACTTCCAGAAATGGAGACTGTGAGCAGTCCCCCTTGGATGTTTCTGAGCAGATGAGATGGAGCAGCTCGGGAAATGAGGTGAAAGCTTTCTGCTCTCTATATGCAGTCCATACTCAAATGGAGGATCAGTGAGTTTAGTCAAGTGATATGAATGAAAAGTAGCTAGATTCTTTCAGCCAGGCATCTAATCTTCTTCAAAACTTTGTCACTTAATTTTTAATGTCATCTGCCTGATCACCCACTCTGCTGTATGATGAGATGGCTCAACAGATTCACATCCTTTCTAAATGTCCATCTCCTGATTCCTATCCTTTATGTCTTGTTCTCCTTTTTGTTTCATCTCTGCTCTGGCTTTTTTCATCTCTCCCTGCTGTCTTAGTCTTCAAAACTGCTGTCATGTCTCTCTTATCAACTGCTGCTCCCATCGTCTGACAGATTTCTTGAACAAAACTAGTGGAAACAGCTTAACTCACCTCTTTTAAATGAAATTGGCTCTAAAGCTGAGTTTACTCCGTATGCATTGACGGAGTAGATTATTAAACATAATTATATAGAATTGCAATCCAGAAGACATTAACTTATTTAGAAATCTGAAATCTTCTGACATTCAATGATATAGTTGTGTATTTAATTATATTGTTCATCCTCGAATAAGTTTTTCTTTCTTCAGGTTGCAAGCCACTCATTTGGTTCTCACCTGTCCATTTACCTAGGTTTCCTCACATCAGAAATCTACTGTACTTAAAAACAGCCACCAGCATTGTAACATTGCCTGATGCCTTGGTAATCCTGTGGCATGGGTGCTTTATGACTTTCGGTATTTGAGACTTGCATTGTTCATACTGTGCCACCTCTGTGATGTTTGATGGCAACCAGGAAACTTTCTTTTGTTCTCAGCTTTGCCATTTTCTTCAGAAGAGTTTTTAAGGTCAGTAACATCTACAAAAAGTTGTGAAATTCTCTGTTAAGATCTTACTACTTTTCATCCCATTTCTTCCAAACTAAGCAGCACAGAAAGAGGAATTCCCATTTAATTTTGCAATGCAGTTTTAAAGTTTGAAATTAGAGTAATAGAGTGGCCTTGCACTGCTCATCCTGAGCTGGTAGGAGAGGTAATTTGTAGGAGGGAATCTCGTAAGGTAAGGTAGGCAGCACCCCACAATGAACATATTTAACACTGTGTGTGCTGTAGATGTTGCAAAGCTAGCAAAATTGTCTTTCTCCCCCAGAACAGCTTCCATCACCCTCAGTATGCTTATGTCAGGGAATACCAGTACACAGCTTTCAAAAGTTATACCTGTCTATGTATTGAATTCATCTTTCAACTTCATATAGGCACTCTTCATACGCATAGATAAATAGAAAAGAAATAACTGCTTGACCCAACACTGGTGCCCATAACCTCCTTTCCACACAGGACATCAGCAGTCTGAGCTAAGGTGCAGGTCCTGTCCCCTGTTTAAAGGTGGCTTCACGCTCCACACTTCAGACGTCGTTCCAGGATGACACTGAGCCTGATGGGTGCAAATTTATCATTTAGCATAAAAAAGAGGATCTGAGAGAAGCCTGCTTTGAAACTGCAGCTTTCTGGTCTTTCCTCTCCCTCAGCTTTTGTTAAAGTTGATGCATCCTTCCTTTCCCTCTAGGGAAACAAAATATGGGTCCGGCAGTATCCAGAATGATCTCAGTTACTTTACTGTTATGTCACGCTGCGCATGACACAGCCGACTGCTTTCTGGAATTAAAATTACCATCAGTAGACTTTCAAATAGATTGGGTTCTCCAGATGAGCTTATGTCCTGAATGAATGATACTGGATGTATATAGTTAGTGTAAGCAAAAGTAGTCGCCGAACTTAATCTGTGGGAGAAAAAAAAGGATATGAGTAAGGCTCCTAATTTGTACAGTAATACAAATGATAGCAGTAGCCTTTTGTGACTCATAACAAAATGAGTTATGACTTCAGGAATTGACTAAAAGCTGTGGCTCAGTCCCAGAGGTTTAAGTTTTCCTATCTCTGCTTATCCTCACATCAAGCCATCTTTAATCTTTTAGTATAAGTGATGGAAAAGTAAATTGTGCAATTCCATCCTTTCAGAATGGAATGTACTTAATGATAGCTTGAACTGTGGTCTCTAGGATAGAAGAAGAATTAGGTTAATTACTAATTTATGTGTTTTTTCCTTGAGAAGTGGCAAAAAAACGTCTTTGAATTATTTCATTTTGGTAATACAACCAGTGTTAAATGAAAGAATAATTTAACCAATTGGTTTTCAATTTCTGATCAAAAGTAAATGCTAATGTGGATTGATTTTGACTTATATAAAGAAAGTGCAGCACTCAAATATCTACTCAGCTTTTTTGATTTATTTTGTTGTGCAAGTTTGAGTAAGCATTAAAGTTTATTTTTATACTTAAAATATAATTTTACATATAACTGGTTTTTATTTGCAACTTTACAACTATATTTTTCAGCTTTATTGTTCTATTCACAGTCTGAAAGAGAATCAGACATTATGTAGTTTTCACACAGGCAAAGCAAACCTACTTACAGCTTTTTATTAAGAGAGTCTAAAAGTCTATCAAAACACAAACTCTACATGCTTTTAGAAAGATTTCCTTTTACTTGATAAAATACAAGGAATACTCCAGTTGAGAGTACCCACAGAGGCTAAAACTAGAAAAAAAGAGAGGTATTGAACAAGATTGTTAAGGTAGTACATCAGGTTAAAAAGACTTCTTTTGCAACAACAAAACATGCGAATATCAATGACCAAAAAAAGAACTTAAAGAAAAGTTGTTCTTTAAAGAAGTACCATAAGAAATACTTGTTAGAACTTTTAACTATGACAACGACTTACACTACTGTTTGATGAACTGTTTTCAGAATAGCATTTCCTAAGGTGGTACCAGATGAACAAGGGAGTATAGGAGCATAGTGACACACTAGTATTTTAGGGGGACAGGTTTGGTTACTATATTTTCTGACAACATCCTTGACTGGCGCACTCCACAACATGAACTTTATCTTAGTAGGGAAGTGTGCTTATATGATTTAATGGGCTTCTCAGCTAACCAGTCTGTACTGAACAGATTGGGACTACCTAGTAACCACAGATATTTTGAATGTGAAATAACAGAATGAGGAAACTATCCAGACAGTGGGCTAAATATTTTTCTTTCCTCTCTTGAAAAAGTCAATGTTATTCTTTTGATTTCTTTCCCTAATTTTTTGCTTCCCACTAGTGACCATTTAGCACATTTTTGATGGTAGGAAGGCAATAGCCAACATCATATAATCCAAAAAGTTTGGACTAGTGACAACTTCTCCAAGGAGTTCCAGATCAGTCTTACTGTCACAAGGTGTGCTTATGGATATCCAAGCGCACCTCACCTTTTTGTAAAGAATTTTTGTAATGACATTTTTGTAATGAAAAGAAACAAACTTTACGGCAGGTAAATTTATGCACGGTGCAGCACAGTCATGGAAGAAGATGGAGAACACTCCTCTACTCAGTCCCTTCCCTTGAGAAGCTCACCACCTTTCTCCTTCTCTGCTCATTGCAGAAATATTATTATT
>JANZLP010000072.1:39218541-39230305 GCA_026930925.1 Chelictinia riocourii
TGAAGTTCTGCTAATAACTGTACAGTATTGCTCTCTTCACTACAGTAGGAAGGAAAAGCAATTGAGATATAATGTTCTTTAACGTCTGCAGACATCAGACAGCAGCAGGACTTAGAGTCAGGTCACCCATGGCAAGTAAGAAATCTTCCCACGTCATTTACAACCAGCTTCTACAGAATCAGAACACTTACTTTAAAATATCTCTTCTATGCTTATTTTCACAGGCACAGGGCAACACAAAATAACAGAGTATTTGCATAATTATGTTTCATCTTTCCTGAAATTATCAGATCAACTTATGTTCTTAAGCCGTGCTACAGGATGTCAGCAATTATGGATCTCTGGCATGGGTCTGTTGCGGTGCTAACAGTATTAGCTACCTTATACATCCCCCGGGAGCTCCACGGTCTCCTTTTACTCAAAAGCCTTGCCAATTTTGCAACTGAGTAGAAACTTTGAAAAAGAGATATAAATCAAGTTCTCTTTGCTGCAGCACAAATACTGGCTTTAGGGTGTCTGTGTGTAATTTCTATACATTACCTACACACACATCCAACTTCCTTTTGGGTATATCAAGTACAATGGTCAGAGCTCCATCACTGCAGAACCTTGACGATCTGAGAACGTGGGGTTTTTTTGTCCAAACACCTTTTGAATGTTTTGAATTCTCCAACTCTATCAGACACCTGCTAAACAGCAAGTGCAAAAGACAGAGATGGTTTCTTCATGATCACTAGATCAGCGGAGAAGGGAAACAGAACACCAAGGCCAGCCTGGCCTTTCTCAGGAGCGCCTAAGAGAAGGAGGAACGCAAGCCTTCTCCCTCTAGTGGCTATGGATGTCTAGAATGGCAGTCACATTTTGGTCAAACTTACTCATCTAAATAAAGCTGAAAAACGAAGCCACTAGGATACATTTCTCACTGTGGCGCTGCTCTAAGCTGTGGTGAGGACCAGGAATAATCTACTGCTACCACTCAGGATTTTTTTTTCCTCTTCCAATTTAAAATGCACTTAAAATCTACACATAAAGTCAAACAAGAAAGATTTCCTCCTGTAAGGTAGAAGTGGGATTTTTCAAGAAACTTACTGGGATATTAAAGGTACGTTACTAAAAAAGATTTTGAGGAAGTGCAAAAAAAGCTGGAATTCTTTATTTTATAGAGTACAAAACCTGAAAACCATACACCAGGACTCATTCCCTACATTATTTTTAATGGCGAGCTGCTAACAGTTGCTACTAATCATTCATTCCTTGGTTGCGTAATTGATAATCTGGTACAGGTTGTTTCCTCTGGCTTTCTGAGAAGCAGCTGTAATTGAACGGTGCTATCTACCAAAAACTGAGTTTTGCCTACACAAGATCTTCCACCACAGCTGGCACAGAGATTTCTACTAATGCTTTCAACCAAGTCTGGCATAGACATAACAGAGAAGGCAGGAAAAGCCTTCATTCCATGCCTCAGTAGTTTCGACAATGATCAGTAAAACCCTGCCTACAGCAGGATACCAGCAGTCACTCAACGAACACACATTTACAGTAGACTCTACATAGCACTTTCCTCAGTGCACAAATGCGAGGGGAAATAGACTGATGCCCCTCCAGCTCTATCACAGCCCTCGCCTGACTCGTTATGCAGTTTCCAATAGTGGCACTTTCCCCTTCAGTGCTCCAGGTCACCACTAAAGCAGCATCAACTACGAGAAAGCCATATAAAGTCAGCCTGTCTATGGAGCGACTATTAAAAAACCCACATGCAACAAAACTCATTTTTTGCCACACCCAAAACATTTTCTGGGGTACAGTACTGGCCTGTGTTCAGCAAACTGGGAAATTACAGCTCTCCAATGTAGGAAGTACAGGAGTCAACAGATTTTTTTAAATCCCTCTGATCAGTAAAAGTGAGTCCTGACTCTGTGCTAACAAAGTCTAAAAACTGTAGAAGAGAAGTATGCTTGAGAAAGCCTGAACAGTTTTGCCTTCCATCCTGGTCCACACCTCCCAATTCTCTTCCCAAACTTTAAGAGGGACTAGAATAACTGAAATCTGCAAGAAGACTATGGGTAGCCACTGTCTGATTTGTGGAATGACTTATTTTGTGGTATTTTTGGTGACGGAAGATCAGACACCTACATCTTTTTAATTTGTTAGTGTTTTAACTTACACTACTGCTCATTATCCAGTTTGCCCTGTAACTTCTACTTCTGCAAGTTCATAACTCAAAAATACTCATGTTAATGCTCCCACAGCTTGTTCACCAAGCCAGTATAAAAAAAAAAACAACCCAAACAACATATATAGGGTTATTACTAGAGAGAATTCTAGATTCTTAAATAACAAGAACCAGTCATTTGATATGTTGTCACAGTTAATTCTGAAAACAAGTCTGAATTTGAATCTGAAGGTTTGCTATGGGGGTTTTTGTTAGTTTTGTTTTTGTTTTTTTTTTTAACTTCTGTACAAAAAGTAAAACTGAAAAAATCCTTCCGAATGCAATGCCTCAATTTTAAACAAATGAAGGCAAGTATTACAATGGGTTGATGTAGCCTCAGAAATCCCTGACTAGTATGTTGACTCAATGACAGGGTCTCAGTCTGCATTTAATGTTGGAAACGGAGAAGGGTAACGTTGAATTATTCTCATTTCTTGTTTATCTCCCATGACATTTCAATAGGAATTGAGCAGTGTTGGGCTGTATTAAAACCAATAGCCTCTGAGGTTAGGTATGAACTGGTGGCCCTGGGAGCAAGCACCTCTAGGCTGAAGAGTCTGAACATGCACCACAGCTACCACTGACTCAGTGCAAGATCCGATACTGCATCAGTCTTTACTGGGCTTATTTTGGCGGGGGACAAATTCTGTATGTGAACCAAAAAGGTGTTGAAATGAGCAGGTCCCAATTCTGAACAACCTGAGTACCAGGACTGTAAAGTGTGCTGCAGCCTGCACCTACTTAATCTAGATGCGACATGACAGTCTGTATTTATGCACTGGGTAGAGAATAACCTATGGAGTCCACTGAATCTCAGCCAGGACTTATTAAGTCAGAGGGCAGAGTGGGCCATAGGATTTTTCCACTGTTTTTTCCCTGTGTAAGAAAAGAAAGAAAAAATTAATACGACCCCTCATTGGTTAAAATGTTTATATGCCAATATGAGAGGGAATTGTTTTTTCAGTGATTTTAAGGAGTAAAGCATGTGTTCGTCCCAGACTCTTTAAGCTCTCTATTTTCTCTTATCCTTCAAAGGATATTTCTTGTTAAGGTTTATTTGCAGTTCACCAATAATTTTTCCTTGCATCAGAAAGGATGACTGCACTTCTACCGAATGAGGAACATTCTTCTCGGAGGGATAATAGATATTATTCCCATCTTCTCCTTCAAAATTCAGAGATGGAAATGCAGAATTGGTTTTCCTGAGGGCTGTCTAATGGTGCAGTAAGGATATAAATGAAGAGTCACATCTCTTAATTGTCCTGAACATGCCAGCTACAACTCTATTTCCTACTCTGATATCCAAATTACAGCCTTCTAGAAGCCATGTTGTGATAACACCTCCTCCTTTCCTGAGAACTAAGCAAGATACAGCATATAACAGCAAACTGCTGGACCAGTGCTTCAGAGATAAACAAAAAGGCTAGCAAAAGACATTTCATCCTATTAGGCTGTGCTGATAATGCCAACTATCAAGGTGGCCCTAATTACTGTATTGCTTCTTTATACTACGCTAATTTATATTTTGTTTTATTTTTCCTGCTTGTACTAGATCACATCTCCTCTAGGATGAATGCCACCTGCTCACTGCTGTCTCAGCAGGACAGAAGCTGGTCCCCAGCGAGGACTTGTGACTATGAAGCTTCAGGAAGCAGCATATTTTTAGAGGCAAATGCTTTAGAAAGGGCAACGGTTTCAGTATAAATGAAGAACTGACAGCTGATACAGGGAGAAAAGCCTGTAAAAAACAGAAGACACCTGAGAGGAATTCAAATGAAGAACCAGAACCAGCACACAGACCCTGATCCAAACTCTTGTGGCATTGACAATGATTGTTCCTGTCATCACCAGGCTGTGGACAAAGAGTGCAGAAGACACAGCTGGATTCAGTAAGGCTGTAAAGCCTCTTAGAAATACTTCTTATGGCAGGAAAGAAACAAAAAAAATCAACATCATTAACAATTGATTAGGGGTTGTAGGTTTTATACAGAAAGCCCACATATGTGGGCATGTTTCTTACTTTTTGCCTTTGACGCTTAATATTGCCTTTCATACATCAATAAACCCTCCCTGTATACACATAAAAATCACTGAAATCATTACAAGAATCTTTAAATAGACTGAAGCCTCTGCTGAGCTGTTAAGGCAGAAATAACAATGGAAGCTCTTACTTTTGCTAGACAAAGCAAACCATCCGTTTGTAGGAAAAGGCACCTACACTTTACAGGAAAAGAGGACAACAAGAGAAAGGAGCAAATGCAAGTTGTCTGAGAGCCCAGAACATGTGCACAGGATGTGGTTAGCCCCATCTGAACACAAAATACTACTTAGCACTGCAATACACAGGGTCTTTTCTCAATTTAAAACTCCAGGACAAACGGGCTGAATTGTAAGAGTCCACAGTGATGATACACTTGATCTGCAATACAGAACAAATAGAGAAGCATGAAATAAATATTCCAATTGCTAACTAAGAGAAGCAAAAAGCAGTCTGAAAAGATAAATTTTCTTTAATCATTCTCCTTTCAGTGATTTTTGACCAAGCTGCCTAACTTGCTATCTAGAGCATCCTTTCCCTCAAACTTCCTATCTTTAGGGAGAAAAAAAGTCTTGTACTCAAATTCCAAAAGCAAGATATCAGTTGCTTTAATTTCTCTTGGTTTCTAAACATGCCTGCTTTTGTAAATATTTCATGGTTAGGTTTGAACAAGCCTCTCTTAGCTGTAGACCAGTTTCATGAGCCAGAGTTCTGTAAAACTTCCCCCAGACATTTTTGGGTTTGGGTTTGGGTTTTTTGCATGGAAAACGTTAACACCAAAGGCTTCCGTGTCACCAATTTCTACGAGAAAGATGAATGTGTTTGGTCCCTTGCATTGCTCCACCTAACTGAAAGGTAGAGACCAGCTGCGACAGCTTACAAATGGCATCTGCTTGTTCTTCTCTACTGCTGATGGGGCTGGAGGTCTGCTTTGTCAAGGCACACTGCCTCAGTTCCTCCAGCCTACTTCCTCCCTCACTGCCTGTGCTTTGCGTTTGAGGTATTGAGTCAAATAAGTGTTGTTTTGCCATTTGTAAATCCTCTTGAAAGTGTTCAATCTGCAGCAGGAGCAAGGAGTTTACCTGTCTTGATCTTGTGTGGGATAGTCTCCAAGCTAACAGATGGTGCCGTCTCATCCATCTGCTCTGTCGACAGCTCCTGGGAGGACAGTGCGTGGATGGAGTACTTCAGCCCATTAAGTGGCCAACAAAAAGATGCATCAATTTATTTATTGCTTTAAGCATATGAAAACCACAGAGATAGACTCAGGGTTTCTCTAAATGCAACCCCATGAAAATACAGGAAGAGCATGGTCAATGGGAACCCTCGGGAGTGCTCTTTACACACTGTTGTACGACCCACCTGTTTATCTACTAACAATCTGTGTGTTTCTACAGTAAGCACAACATCAATCTCTTTATGGGGCATAAAAGAGGAGACTCCTCTGGTGCATCTACAGGCTTGGCTATACTCCACCTCTCTGTTTTTCCAGAGATGCATGAGGCACAAATGATGGATTCAGCACAAGGAGTATCAGCTGACAAAGAAACTTCTGTTTCCAGAAAGATTCCTGCAGACAAAATCCTGCTTATGAAAACCATTACAAAAAATACACTTTGTGGAAAATTTCTTTGTGTGTGCTCAACGACACAGAGTACTTCACCACGTGAAAACAATGCTGCAGTTTGTATATATATTTGCATATATCAAGGTGTGGTATCCTGAAGCCCTTGAGTCTCGAGTTCCTGTTCCACTAAAAAGAGCAAAACCAATGACCCTTAGTGAATCTGTGGCTTCTAACTCACTTATACAGATGGTCTTGAATATTCAATTACCAAAACGTGGTATAATACAAATGATAAAGGTTTCAGAGTTATCTCCAAATCACAAGTCAACACTTGTGCTACACAAACCGCAGTCAATAGTCACAGAGATCCGACTGCAAGCACTCAATTTGAGAGGAAGGGGAAGGAAAATATACTGGTTTGGATTCTGAATGAACAATAGTTATTTATGTAAATTTGCACCACAGCTATTGTTTTTAAATATTATCACATCCTTGTCCCATATTTACTGCTACTTACTCCCTTTAGAGATTTCAGTAATTGAGTTCTTCTTGTAAAATATACTTTTAACTTTTTTTCCTCTTATTGACTACTTTCTTTAATGCATGTTGATCCATAGAATGTAATCTTTATGTACATACTATTTACTGATTTCCATCCAGACTGGATATTTTGATGCAGCAAATTACCAAAGTCTATGCTATGAATACCCAGATGGAACAAACATTTATCCAGTGTGCATTTGGGTTTGTTATAATGGTGTTTCATATAGTGGTCGAACCTCTGAAACTACTTTGTGAGAGTGGTAGCCCTACAGTGTGGGAAGCCAACTGGCTTGTCTAGTAATGTTAAGAGGAAAAGGAATCTCATCATCTTACCCTTACATAAATACCTAAACCCCAACCGTAACCAGGTCATTAAAGTTGCTGGATATCAAAAGAAAAGAAAACACTTCCTAGAGATCTTATTCCTTTACTATAAGCATGTCTCTAAAAGAACTTTGGCATTATTATTAGATTCAGTGTAAAAACTATTAATCTACATCTAAAGTGTATATATATATATATATATTGGAAATAAGCCTTTATTACAGTCTTATGCTAACTTGAAGGAGAGACTGCGCTACTCCAAAAAGAAAGTCTAAACTTTTTATGCTATAGTGGCACTAGAATTCTTATTTCTATAGGAACCAGGAAAAAGTCAAGTAAGCCTGCAAAAAATTTAACTTTTCATGAGGAATGTTGCTGAGAATTTTTGCCAGGACCTCAATTTAACTTTCTTCAAAAACACCACATCAGATATGGAAAACATAAGAAGGTACAACTAAATTTCAAACAAAAGCAGGGGGGGGGGGAAAGAAAAAAAAAGAAATTTAGAAAATTAGCATTACAATCTGCTTGAAGTACTAAGACTGAAAGATCAACCAAGTATTGTGTACAATTGCAACAAACTTCTGTTATTTGCTGATCTTTTTCTGTCATCTTTTCATCAAGCTTTCATGTAAAGAAATTGTGTGTTGCAAATAACTATCTTTTTGTGAAGGACTACGGGATAATTCAGCCCTTTCACCATCTCTGGAAGGAAGTTGGCTCTCAGTGGAAGCAGGGTGGGATGCTGAAGGTCGGTTTGGAAAAATATCATCCTGTAGAAGCATTAACCAAACTGCCCAAAGATTCATGGAGAGGTAGATACATATTAACTGAGAGAAAAACTTATAATGCTGTGGACTAGCTGTTCTCTAGCTCAGAAAAGCTCTAAATGACCTCCTGTAAAGCCATTATTTTATGTTAATAAATTACCAGAAGGACCGTTTAGCAGTAATTTATTAAGCTGAGATTAAATAAAGGATGAACTTAATTTACCATTATGAATTAAAGCAGAGCTCAAGGCCATTGAGTCTTGACAAACAGGAGAAAGGCTGATGGATGCAGGCAGATAGAATCTATTTTAAAATGGCTCTTTCTCTGGTTTTGAGTTGTGAACAGTTTTCATGCTAAGATTTTAGGAGAGCAGAATGATTTCTTTTATTCTGTGCAATTTTCTTATTTTGGTAGTTGAAATATTGCCTACCATATTTGTAAATTGATTGTGCAGTAACAAAGAGCTTGAAAGACTCAAAACCGAAGAAGTTGGTTTTAAATAATGCCTTCTGTTATTTATTGTATCCTGGTGAGTCAAAAGATGATATATTGATCTTGATGGAAAAAGAATACATAGGGTAATAGGTTGAAGGAAAATCACAAGTGTGTTTCACACTCTTGTGTTACATGGCAAGTATCTTCTGTGCATGTAAATGTCAAAACTCCAATCCCATGCACTACTGACTAGAGATAATCAGGGTTGCAAGTGCTTTCTGAAGAGGAGTCAACCAGAGTGCAGTGAAAACATGATTTTTGGCATGTGAGGAGCCTATGTTACCTCAAGTTTTTATGAGGGATTTTTTTTTTCAGTTACTCATTTAGTAACTGAGTTATGCAATGGGTACCTGCAGAGGACTTCAGACAGAATAAGAGGAGTCCTGTAGTCATTTGACTCACATCCAGCAAAAGTGTCATGTCTCAGAAACCCCACAGAGAGGCAAGACCCACAAAATCTCTGTAGCAGGGGTCTCATTTGGGGGACTTGGAAGTGGGAGGATGTTATTCTTGTTGGTATGGCCTCCTGTAACACAAGTTTGTTCTGTGTGTTAGTAACCCAAATTTTGCTCCTGGGCTTACTTTCTTGTTAGTAAAGGCCAAAGATGCGGGGCAGATTTATTTGCTCTGCTGGGTTTGGTAGGTTTTAAAACTCAGTTCTCTGTGGTAAGTAGTCTTTATGCAGTTCTTTCATCAACTCCCCTCTTTAACAGATAAATATAGCAGACTTCTCAATATGGCCAATATATATGTCTCATCAATATATGGTCATTCTTACATGCAGAAAAAAATCAGTGTTCTTTATGTTACTCTTGCTTTCATTTCAATAGTCTTTGACGTAGTGAACCCTTAACAAGTTGCTATAGGTTATGGCAAGTGGGTAATTTAATCTTCTGAGCAGTCAGAAATTGAAAGAAGGAGGAAGCAGCTGTAGCTTCAATGCTAAAAAAATGGTGTTGAAGGTGGCACTGGCACAGGTCCTTGAAGTGAATACACCTTGTAGCACTGTTTAGCTACTCTATACAGATGTTCTGCAAATGGGGTAAGATTACTGCCTATCATGCTAGTCAAATTGTCTTTCTGACACTGTTTATTCCTTGTTCTCCTTGTTTTGTTGTGGTTTTGGGGGTTTGGTTTTTTTGTGTTTTTTTTTTTAAATTAGATTGCATAGTCTTACAGGACATAGACTATCTTTTTATTCAGTGTTTATACAGCATGAATTACTTGGTCTGTAGCTAGATGTTATGCTGGTGGTAGTAGCAATAATCTCAATAACAATAATTCAATAAATAACTGTTAGCAATGATCGGTCAATGTGTGGCAAATTAAAAAACCTATTCAGCTCTTGGTTTTTATGGCTAGAGTAGCTGACCAAATTTGTTTGATAGCACTACTATGTGTGTGGGCCTTGGATGGCAATTCTCTCTGTAGATTTTTGAATTTGCAATTAAGGAGGCTGAAATCCAAAGAGGCTAAAATGGAAGGTCATTCAGCAAGTCAGAGCTAGGATGAGGAATAGGTTCCCCAGTGTCTTGACTGTGAGATCTTTTGCCTCACCTTCTACATGTTGCTGTAATTACATGGAACCTAGCAGATGCCTCATTATTCTCATCTTCTAGGGATCTCTGCAGGGAAGTGATATTTTATTATATAGAAATGGGAAACTTTTCTTCATTTTGTCCCTTTAACTACTCTGTTCTTGACAAGGATTCAGCACAAACCTGGGAAATGTTCAGCTTCATGGATAAACTCACATGGTAGATAAGGTTCAGATTAGCAAGATACCCTATGATATGCCTTAATATTAACGCATAAATATTTACCTTTCTGCTGATGTGAGATCTAATGTCATAAAACCTACATATAAATGAACTGAAACTATGGAATGTTGCTTATGTCATATGATTGAATAATCATAGAATGGTTTGGGTTGGAAGAGACCTTAAAGATCATCTAGTTCCAACCCCCCTGCCATGGGCAGGGACACCTTCCACTAGAGCAGGTTGCTCAAAGCCCTGTCCAACCTGGCCTTGAACACTTCCAGGGATGGGATATACACAGCTTCTCTGGGCAACGTTCCAGTGCCTCACCACCCTCACAGTGAAGAATTTCTTCTTTAAATCTAATCTAAATCTACCCTCTTTCAGTTTAAAGCCATTACCACTTGTCTGATCACTACATGCCATTGTACAAAGTCCCTCCCCATCTTTCCTGTAGGTCCCCTTTAGGTACTGGTAGGCTGCTCTAAGGTCTCCCTTCTCTATTCAGCCTTCTGTTCTCCAGGCTGAACAACCCCAGCTCTCTCAGCCTGTCTTCACAGGAGAGGTGCTCCAGCCCTTTAATCAAAAAAAATAAAGCAGAGTCTAGCCCCTTTTTCTTGTAAAAAGGCTCTGTTTTAGACAAGACTAAGCATTTACCAAGGCTTTAGTAAGAAGGTCGTATGATCTCTTCTGTATATATTCTGTAAATAATCACTGCATTTCAGACTTCACTTACCATGCTTCATTAATATCACAGAAAAATGTCATAGGGGCATTTCTGAGTTACCTGTAGAACAGAATGCTTGATTTCCAGTGTATTGGAATATGTTATTCTAGTTACTGTCATCTTTAACATAGGAAGACCTGTTACTGGCTCAGCCAACTTAGTAATTATTTATGCTTGATGTAAAGTCTTAAATTTAAATTAGCATTTTGTATAAAGCTGTTCAACATGTCCTGCAGATAAATAGAGTTGTGGACAGCAGCAATGTACTCTTCCATTTAAAACATCTCTAAGGCACAGCTAAAATTTCTGTTTATTGTCATTCTTCCTGTAAAGAATGGCCAGACAGAAGCTGACCTGAACTTGAGAACAGTGATCCATTACAAGTGGGGGTGTGAACTGTTACAAAAAAACTGGAAAAGTTCTGAGAAATAGGTTTAAAATCGAAAGGTTAAATGCATATTTAAGGAACAGGTAATCTACCTAAAATCTCAATGATTCAAGATCAAAGGAAGTACCAGATGGCATCAGTAAAATCTCATTGGCAAAAGTTCATCATTTAAGTCAACTGGGGAAAATGTTGCTGAAAATACACTTTTAATCTGTTGCCTTAAGCATAGTAGATGTTCAGGAAAATAAAAAAGGTCAATATGATGGTTCATAAAGCAATTATTTTCCCATAAAGTATCTTCTAAAATAATACACAAAACACAACCAAAGGCAGTCACCGTAAAGAAAATCTAGATGTTTTCCTACTTTGCAAGACAGTACCAAAACTACCAGGCCACGTGATTGCCCTCAGAGGAATGACTCTCATGATAAGCAATTGTTTCCCAGTGCAAAATGTGTTGGATAGACTAAGGTATTGGACAGACATTTGACAAAGCCTGGCATGCAGAAAAAAACAAATATAGCATACTGCCCTTCAAAATGAGAAAAAAATGGCCCTAAGACAAGGAACTCAGTAAAAGTCAGTAAAAAAAAGAAAAGTTACTTGCTGAGTGAGCTTGCCAAGTCTCAAATCAGCCACGCTCTACAGAGAACAGGGGCACACAGATGGGCTGGCACTGACATCACCCTCCAATAGGGATGGTGAGGACCAAGGTTGCTAAAGATTCAGACTATATTCAGGCTGACCAACAGAGTAAAGGGGAAAAAAAAACATCTTTCTTTAACTCTATTTAACCACATGGCATTTGGAGACTGTATCTGCCAGGGCCCCAAAGGTCACCCCCAGCCCTGACTGTCTCTGCCCAGCCTCCAGCGGAGTTCCCTCTGCCCAGAAAGCCCATCCAGCGCTCCTGGCAGCCCACAGGTCCAGATCCCAGTG
>JANZLP010000072.1:39532255-39542818 GCA_026930925.1 Chelictinia riocourii
TTTATTTCTCACTACCCTACTCTGTTTTGATTTGTAATAAATTGAGTTAATTTTCCCCAAGCTGAGTCTGTTTTGCCTGTGACGGTGATTAGTGAATGATCTCTCTCCTGTCCTTATCTCGACCCAGAAGCCCTTTGTTATATTTTTCTCTCCCCTGTCCAGTTGAGGAGGGGGGAGTGATAGAACAGCTTTGGTGGGCACCTAGCATCCAGCCATGGTCAACCCACTACAAAGCTTGAGATTAAAACTACCTATATTTTAATCTCCAAACCATAGTTTTCCTTGCAAAATAGAAAAAACTGAAGATTAGAAGGTCTCTACAGTAAAGTATACATACATCCACACAGAGAATTTTGCTACTAAATTTTACTGTGACATGGGGCTGCCTCGTTAAAAGCAGAATGGATTTTACTATCTCTGAATGCTAAAGAATGAGGAGAAAAAAGACAAACAATAAAAAAAACCAAAAATGTTTTCCTCTCCCTGCTCTTTATGTCCTTCTGTGAAAATGTTAATCCATACACTCATTTTGTGTTAATAATTCTACCCTCCACCCCCAATCTTTTATCTGTTTTTTCCTGAAAAATCTTCATTAGGACCTACATAGACTGACTGGAGAGAAGCAAACCAGGAAACTTTGTCTCTGAGCTTTGGCATTCATTTTAGTTAATTGAAATCTTTCAGGCCTAACAAATATGAGCTTTGCCATCTTATTTTCTCTCCCTATCCTTTCAGGAGGGGGAGTGAGAACGTGGCTTGAGTAGGTGTCTGAAAGCTGGCCAAGCTTAACCCACCACACTGTGTTCCCCAAGTTTTGATAACTTACAGCAAAAGTTAAAGAGCACCAGATATGCATCATAAAAAGCCCATGGCATTTACCTCTTTAGTCATGTGTCATTCTTTAATTGACCTTGGCCAGTTCTTCTATGAACACAAGGAACTACTGCTACTACTTGGAATATGGTTAAGTAAGTACATGCTATGATGGAAATGTATGCCTACTTTATTTTTAGTCAGCTCTGTGATTCTGTATGTTTATGTGCTTCCTGCCTCATATCTGAGTTTGTCCTTACTGTCCTTTACTTCATGATATTTTACTCCTATGAAGCAACCAGCTGAGCAGAAGTTAACTAGAAAATAGAACGTTGTGTAACAGTTTTAACCATGCATATGCAACATATGTTCTAAAATGCTTTGTTATAAATCATCATGACTTTTTACAAGATGTCCTCAGCCCTGGTTTGTCTGTTCTGTTAAAGAACAAAACACAGTTACAAGGATAGTTTTTTCGATGCTTGCCTTTGCAGCTGTGGAAATGATCCTGGGATTTTCTTTTTTTTCTCCTTCAAAATTTGTGTTTACTTTCTGCTAATAGCATCAGATAAATGAAATACAAAGACAACTTGGTGTAAAAATGACTGTCTACGTTCAGGCTGCTGGGTTTTTTTGTTTTCTTTTATTTTCCGTAAGGGCAGACTGAAGCTGGGGAGAAAGAAAAGCTTACAGCACCGTGTTTTAATTTAGGGGTGTGTGTATATATCTTTACATATACTCTTGATATTTTTTTTTTTACTTATGACATGATTTTAGTGGTTGCCATAAACAAAACCCTCCACACTTTATCATTATCAACTATACCACTCTATCTAATATACTGTGTTATTTTCTGTATGAAAAAAAATCTGTGCTAATGCAATAGAGACGTAAATCTTTGGAAAATACTGGCTTTGGAATAGTGACCACAGTAAGTAATAATTTCAGCAGATTTTCAGTAACACTAAGGAGTCAAAAGGTATCTGAATCTATGATCTTCAGATTTCTCAGGATACAATAAAGCAACTAAATTTGTATTTAAGTACCAAATTACATGCTCTGAGTTTTGGGGGGTTTGTGGTTTTTAGTTTTTCCTCCTGTCAGGCTTTCAATTGGTGTTGCATGTATTTAAAACCAAGAAAATCAGTTGGACGTCAAGGTATTTTAGGCTTACAAGTTTGAGCGTATGGATCTCTGTGTTGTATATAAGGTATCATTTTATCTTCTGTTAAGCTGCCTATAATTTTATCTTGGAGGGAGGAAACAAATTTGAGTTGAAAATGCAGTGATTTTATCAATTAGAGTATTATAAGGGGAGGGGGAAAAATACTGCCAATGGTGCTGCAATAGCTTGCTAACAATGCTTGTATCCTTTGGCTCTTGCAAACGCCATACTGAACCATGTGGTCAAAACTTTTCTCAATTTCAAACAGAAAATTACAAAAAAATGTGAATTTAAAAGAGTAGTAGAATCTGCAAATGGTAAACACCAAATTATTTGAAAAACAAATTGCTTCCTATGCTGCAGAGTTAGTTAGTGGAAAACATATCGCTTAAATACTTCCTGACGCCTTAGAAGTTGGATAGGACTCCTCTAGTATTTTTGACATTTCAGACAGTTTCAAACTACTAAACAGGCTTGACTCCCTACAGAACATTTCCCAGTGAAGACACTTTGTCTCTCATCCAGCAAAAACAGCATTTTAAATGGTGTCCAGATTAAATTTTTGAAGCTACTCAACTCACAAGTGGGTTAGCATATTTAAATCTTTTGTGCAATCATGATTGAAAATATTCCTGCCATAGCTTTACTGACATGATATTTCAGCTCAACGTAATTTGTACGAGTGAGCTAATTTATTATGTGCTCACGAAACAGCAAACATTACTGTATGGCAGTAAGTCTAGCTCGTATATTGGAATCTGCTACTACAAAACCATGGGTGCCTGCAGAGTCTAGTTGAAATCAATTGCCCTTGCATGGGCTGAGAATCCGGGACAGGGAGCTGCTTTTATAGCATCAGGAAGTTTTGTGAGGACTCCATCACACTCCCATGTACAACTCCTGGGAATAGTGAGACCCAAGACAGGATATTGAGGAAATATTTTACTAGCTTTATGTGTATGGATGAGGAAAAGAATTACTTTTGTTTGCAAAGGTAGAGGGATGAATGGTTGCACGTCTGCTCACATAGCAATACATAATGATCCATTTTAAGGACCAGCTAAGCTCCAAACTGACTGCCAGCTAGAGGCCAATTTTATGGACCACTTGCTCTGTTGCCAGTCATTTGCTCCTGAACGCCCTTCTCTGCGCATTACTGTGGTTTCTTCTAATCTGTATCTTTCACAGCCTTTTCCAGTGGCTTCTTTGTGTTTCAGGTGGGGATTGTTTCCTTTCAGAACCCAATCAAGCTCATGTTACTTGAGATTTTTTCATCCAGCAGTGTCTAGCATATAGGCAGGAAAGTTTAGCAGTATTTGTACGTGAAATCTAAGTTTATGGCAAAACCGTGCATAGAAATAGCAAACCAATACAGTCACTTTCAGGTTTCTGCTAACTGCAGCCTGTAAACACATTTCTTTGTTCACTGCAACTGAAACACTTGCTTAGACTGAGATCAAATTGGTGATTACACCTCCCCACTGCAAGCAAACAACAGTGGTATTGCTGGTGTTTGGGGATCCAGAAAGGGCTTAGAAGAGTAGGTGGTTACCTTTTGAGGGGACTTCTTTCTAAAGGCTCCAAAACTCTGGTTATAGTATTACAGTAGAATAACCCCAGTGTTGTAGACCTATTTTTCCTGTGTTTCTAATAGTTGAGTCTAATTATCACCGTCTTCCGTTTCAGGTGATTTATTGTACATTCTGAAAAATGATCCTTGTCAAAATGTAAAAGATTCTCTCTTAATATGACTGTTCAGGCACCTTAGATTTAACACAGGCTGTTAATTTTTCAGTGAAGAATTAAATTCGTTTAAAAGAAATGCAGGGAGGCAGAATATGTTTGTGAATTTAGGCTGACTTTAGTGTTTAGTTTTATATCCAGAAAGGTGATTTTTAAAAGTTACTAATTTCATTTTTTAATTTTAAAAAATTGAACTTTTCCCTTGTATTTAAAAGTTGATGATATATAGGGAACAGACACAAGAGTTAAGTGATTGAAAATTTTGAACATAATGGGCCCAATTCACTATTAGTTGTGCCTTTTTCCTAATTTAGGTTGTATATCCAAAGCAAATACCTGTTTTGGAGATGACTGTGTTTTACTTGAGCATACTGCTTAGATGACACCTCAGAGTAAAAGGCAGGCATTTCTAGTAGGTGGTACTGGTTATTAATGCTGCTGTAATTGCTGGAAATACAACTGTCTCGAAGTACAAATTCAGGTTAGATTCAACCAATAATTTTGGCCATGTAGAAGCTGAAGGGAAAAATGTCAGAACCAGAATGATTGTAAAGCAGTTTCGGTACCCCTTACAGGAAGATAAAGCAGATAGTAGCTATATATGTATAACTAAAAGGATTGTATTTGCTAATGACACTTGGTTAACTTTCCCATATATTTGTGTGTGTGTATGTAATACAATGGTATTTTATCCTCGCACTCCTGTGCACAAGTTGGGATACTACAATGTAACTCTTACATATTGCAGAGTTAACACCTGCAAGTGCACCTGCCTAGTATCAAGAGCACCATAAAGTCAGCTAGCTGATTGTTTAAGCAATTAAAGATGTAATTGGTTTTATAATTGAATTTTTTCTAGTGCAGTTCGAATACTGCAAGCCAGAGTAAACCAAACCATCTTTAATTCGACTTGATCTCTGTTCCAGCCCACTGCTTACCATATTCAGCAGCTGCATAAAAAAGATAATAGTACCTCTTCCTACTTTCAGACAGGTAGAAACTCCCCCAGTAGAACACCTAATCATTTTAAAATGGAGATGTAGAAAATACTTTTTCATTACATAAATGTGTAGTATCATATTATGTAGTACTGTTCTGCAGAACACTAAAAGATGTAAGAAATTCATCACAGTTTGGGTTTGGCCAATCTTCAGAAGCATTTTTCTTGTACTTTTCAGAGGTTTTTGTCCGCCTTGCACTGTTTTCCTTCCCTTCAGAGACAGAAGGATGCTCTACCCAGGGGGACTGAGAAGGGGCAGGGGGAAGAGAGAGGAGAAGCTGTTGTGATGGTTTAGTTGCTTGGCTAAAGGAGCACGCGTGGTGAAGGAAGCTTATGAGACAACAGGGTAAACATTATGTGTACATCACATGTGGTCAAAACTGTCTAAACATATTAGAGGTGTGATTTCAGTGGCAGCGCACGTTCTTTCAGAGCGTGGTGTACCATGCGGTGTCTGGGATGTCTCTGATACTGATGTCAGTGAAGGGGTCATAGCCCTTAACACAGGAGAAGAATAGCAGAGCAGTTGAGCATGGAAGGGACACATGGAGATTGTTCAAGGACAAGCCGCCAGCTCAAAGCAGAGTCAATTAGAGCAGGTTGCCCAGGACATTGCCCAGCTGGGTTTCAAGCATCTCCAAGTACACTGCAAAAACTTTCTAGGCCACCGCTTCCAGTGTTTGACCACCCTCACCATAAAAGAGCTTTTCTTATGCTTAAGGGGAATTCCCTCTATTTCAGTTTCCTCCTCCATTCCCCGAATACCACTGGAAAAGAAACGGGCTCCATCTTCCTCCACACTCCCATCCAGTATTTATACACATTGGTAAGATCTCCACAAGTCTTCTCTGCTCAAGAATAAACAATCCCGTGTCTCTCGGCCTCTTCTCGTATGTCAGGTGCTCCAGTCCCTCAGTCGTCTTCGTGGCCCTTTGCTGCACTCGCTCCATGATGTCCACGTCTTTTCTGTGTGGGGGAGCCCAGAACCGGGCCCAGCACTCCAGCTTCCTTTCAGCAGCGCTGAGCGGAGGGGAGGAATCTCCTCCCTTTACCTGCTGACAGTGCTATTCCTAATGCAGCCCGGGATGCTGCTGGCCACCTTTGCTGCCCCGGGCACGTTGCTGGCTCACGCTCACCTTGTTGTCCACCGGGACCTGCAGGTCCTTTTCTGCCAAGCTGCGTTCCAGCTAGTCATCCCCCAACGGGTACTGGTGCGTAGGCTTATTCGTCCCTTATACAGGATGTTGCCTTTCCCTTTGTTGAACTTTATGAGATTCTGGCAGCCCATTCCCCCAGGTTATTGAGGTCTCTCTGAATGGCAGCACATTGATCTGCTGTGCTGAGCTGCATGTAGAAAAGAAACTGTAAAGCCTCAAATGGGTGTGTTGCCTCTTCTGAATTTGAGATAAACCAAGCAAGAAGTGGTTTGGAATGTTTGCTAATCAGCGATGGCAGACCCTAACTCCATACACAGCAAACAGAATAGGTAGAAATAGGGATATGCTGGTAACTGTATACTCTGGACTATTAATCCTTAAGCTATCAGAGACACAGCTGTCTGAATTAAGTGTCTCCCTAAGATGATGCAAAGCATTGCAGTCAAAAGCATTTTATCCATCTGAAGTGCCAATACAATGTCTAATTAGTAATTTAGGCCTCACACATAATAGCTGGATTTAAAAAAAAGAGTCTGTATCTAGAAACAACATTTGAGAATTTGAGATACCCAGGGAGTCAGATACAAACTAGTGCTGTTTTATTGGGTTTTATCGTGGCAAAAAAAATCATTTGTAAATATTAGTGCCCAGCTAATAGTCTCCTATTATGCTGTAATAAGCATCCCTGATGCACTATAACTTTGTTACAACTTTTTTTTTTTTTTTTCTGTTTCAGGATAATTCAAGATAACAGTTTAAAAACAAGAAAGAATCTAACGTTCTGTATGAAAATGATACAAAATTAATACTTTTTTTCTGTTTTAGCAGGGATAATCGTAACATCAAAATAAGGAAGTTGCAGTGTTACTTTTACTAGTATGATCTTAATGTAAAAAAATTCTAATAATGCATGTCTATTAATTCAAAATATATTAATGCCATTTAGCATTGTTTTAGTGGAGCATGCCATTGGAAATGCAGTGATGCTCATTTTCTTACCATATGTATGAAAGGCATATGAGCAGTTGAAAAAATCCCATCTCTATCTGGTTGCAACTTGTTCTAAAGAGCTTGCATCCAAATTAAAAGAACTATACTTAAATACAGCGGAGAAGAATCAGTGGTTTTAAAAAGCCAGATTACAAAGGAAGTTTTTCAAGTTCTGAGTTAATCTTTAATTTATTAATTTTTTCACCTGCAAGAATAGATAAAGTACATTCATTTGGTCACGTACCCGTAATAAATTGATTACAATTACGGAAGAAAAAAAAATATCCTGGCAAGTCAAACTGAAATGATAGTTTTCTAGAATGAAGATAGGTTTTCTCAAGATCCTTAATTAATGCTGTTTATAGCACGGAGTGGAGAAAGAGCTATGCTCTGAAAATCCTCAAATTCTGAATCTATGGAAATCCTTATAACACCCACTGGTTCACTTCTTGGATTACAGAACAGAGACATATAAACTATAATCTATTTGCAGCGCTCCTCAGAGATATAAACACTGGTATTTAATTCACTTAATAACTTGCTTATGTATTTGCAATGTTTTATTATGTTCATGCTGACTACTGTAACTGCTGTATTCAGCTTCAGAAGGCTATTACAAACACCCATGAGAACTGGATTTTATTTTGTGCACAAGAGCACACCACATGTGAATATTCAGTCAATGCTCTGAATGGAGTCCTTGACCCTAGATGATTGCTGAACCACCTCTTGTAAGAAGCGTTGTGTCCTCACTGAGGTAACGTACACAACTGAGCTTGCGTTACCAGAAATGAGGGTGTAAAATAAATCATTTTGCTGAAATAACAGAGTTGAGGAGCTAGTTAATGTTTAGGCTAAACACCCTGAAATTCAAGGACAATTTGAGTTCGGAAGATCAGAAGAAAAGAAAATTTGAAACAAAAAAGAAAACAAGGCAATACTTAAAAAAATAATTTCTTGTTAAAGAAGGGTAGAGTAGCAGCATCATTTCAGAATATTATATTCAAGGTCATTTTTTTGAATTGTTAAGTCAGTGATAAAGACAAATTCCTACATAAATTTTTGAAAAATGCTACTTAAGTATTTACTTTGAAAAATAATCCTAAGAACAACAGTTCCACAAATATAATGGAGATTATTGCCAAATATAGCGATTAAAATTCTGCAGAAAATAAGAATATTATAATCTGAATTATTACTTAAAACTAATTTAAATGGAAAGTGTCCCTTTTGATCATCCAATGTTCTGAAATTTATTTCAAATGCCACAGATAATTTCATGTTTGCCTTGTCTGAATTACAATAACTCCTTATTGATTAATATTACATTTTTCTATAAAATAATTATTTACTCAATCCAAAAGAGCCTTCACATGTATAAAACAATATGCACCCAAATCTCCCACACCATGCTACTTCCAGTTACAGCTTATATTTCCACAGCTGTAAGTCACTGCATTGTATTTTTGCTCAGTAGAAAAAAAAAGTTGCTTTGAAATTAACGTTTTTTTCCCCAAAGTTACTGTGCAGTCACTACTTTCTTGTTCTTTGGGTGTTGGGATTTTTTTCTGTTGTTGGGTTTGTTTGTTTTGGGTTTTTTTTTGAATTTTTTTAAAAAATATTTTTGGCTACTTTATATTCACATATAAACTAATGTATTCACTGGCAGTAACCTGTTAGTGGAGTTTTGTGATCTCAGGTTCTTAAAAAGAGAACAATCTGAAAAAGACCAAACACTAACAGAATAAAACAACTTTGAAAGACAAAAGGAAAACATAGTGCTAGAACAATGAAAAAGGAACACAAAAAGCAATAGAAACTTTATAGAACAAAACTAAAATATTGAAAAATAGGTATCTCTCCACAATTTAAGAAAAGGCACAGATCATATTCTTCTAATGGCCCCTCAAACCTCCAGGATAATTAACATGATAATGCATATACAACTATCATTACATATTCTTCCCTGCTCCACAGTTAACTGTTTAAAATGAGCTGGCAACATCTTTCGTGATTTTTTTAAACATTAAAATCGGTGATCTTCAAAAAGAATTTTAAAAAATTCTTTATAGTTAAAAATATTTTCAACTCTTTATTGGATATTAAAAAATTAAATATTTTAGCTGCTTTGATGCAAAACAAAACTACTAAATTGGTGAACCCAAAAGTTATCAATCTCTGTTGCTTTGATTTTGAAAGGCATCAGTATAACTGTATTATCCTAAGGTAGCTTTTAGTGCCCCATTTTCCCGTCAGAATCTCAATGTGTAACTATATTATCCCTTTATTCCTCCCTTCTAAGTAACCAGTATGGCATACTATAGGAATCATACAGTGGACTAGGCACATCAGTGTCTCCAGCCCCAAAAGCTGATACTGATACCAGCTACTGAAATATGTAAGTTAGCAGATACATTTGTTCATCTGATTAACTATAACAATGAAACCTCCATTATCTTTTCTTCAAAGGATTTAAAAACTCTTTTAAAATTTAGTTTTCATTGTGTTCTAAATTTTTCTGCCTATACGTGTGGTATTCTGTTGAAATAATACATTTCAGAAGCAAAATATAAGCAGAGAAGGTCCATACATTTTTCCCATTATCTTAGGCAGCCTTAAAGCATCGTTTATAATTAACATACACAAGTTATCCTTAATAATTTTCAGTCCCTTCCCCTTTTAAAAGAAGTAAAAAGGCAAGAATCTCTACAGCTCCCTCAAAGCACATACTCCTCCAAGCTCATTTCTTACTGCAAGATTAGAAGTACACTCCAGCATTGAACTGTCCTTTGTTCCTTTCTGCAGTGTTAAATGTGGAGAGCTCGCCCGGGTCATAGGCAAATCAGGAAATCCATTCTTCTTTTTTCCTTATTTTTACAGCAAAGAACATAGGTTAGAAGAATCCCAAAAGAGCAGTGGCGGAGAAGAAATCAATACATAACTAGTTTCATTTTGACTGTTACCCTGAAGTTTAATGAATTTTAAATGATACATTGCAGCATATAGAATATATACAGACTGACAGAAATGCCTATGCAAATCTTACTCTTCATAGCAATTGCACTTCAACTAAACCACTGAACACAAGGCAACTCTCCTGTTTGTTTTTTTTTTTTTTTCTTAGAAGAAGAGTTGTACTGGAAGAGAATATAATAATACGCTACGGAAGATACTCCAGATTCACCACTTTCTTGTAAGTACTAGCAAAGAGCTTGCAGCAAATAAATTGTTTTCACAAGCTGAAACTGCAATGGACCAGACAGTCTTCTCTAAAACCACGTAGGTCCATGGAAATAATCAAACTATCAGCAAAAACTGTACCAAGAAGAGGAGCTGGTTATGCTACAGGTCAGTATCAAGCACAGCATTCCTTATTTCATTTTTTCATCAATGTTACAGATAGTTGCAATTGTGCTATCTTGAAAACTCCATAAATGTGGGAAGTGCTAATAAACATTCTCCCTTTCAATGGCTTACTGTTAAAAATTATTCTCCTGTGATATCTCCAAGGACTATCCCTGTCTCTGAAGACTGGACCTCAAGGTTTCAAAGATCCACAGCATCCACATCTATCTTGAAATGCCTGAAGTTAGATATACAGAAACACACACAAATTCTAAAAGGAACTGTCTTTTTCAGGGCAAGGTGTAAAATTTCAATTTATCCTTAATTTCTAAGAATGATAAGGTACTAAA
>JANZLP010000072.1:39972722-39982761 GCA_026930925.1 Chelictinia riocourii
CGTGGAAGGCGCCATTCCCAAAAACCGTGGCTGGTCCTCACCTGCCATTAGTGGCCTACGCACACCTTACACCGGTATGCAGCCTTTGTGTAAGCATGCTCTAGCACTCTGTATTGCCAAAGTAAAGGGGTAGAGGAATTGTCTTTGTTTCTCTTTGTGGATTGCCAGGCATACCTTGATCTCTGCAGTCAGTGCTTTGGCAACATAAAGACTCTGGGCTCCATTCCTCACTTGCTGAGCAGTACAGCTGAGCAGAAACTAGTTTGGTTTGTTACTAGAATAGGCCAGCAACATGCTATGATAATCTCTTTCTTCACCCACCTTCAAGAAAGTTAATGCAGCATATCAGAACACCTTATCCTGAAGAGGCTAGTTCTTTTGGGTTGGGATTGTTCAGCCTGTCTTTTCATGCATCATTCCATGAGCACCTTGAAGAGCAGCCATGAAGGAAAAGAACAACATTTGTGAAAAACTGTTTTAACGTCACTTTGATCACAGAAGAGCTAGCAATAATGAAGGATTTGGCAAAGGTCACAGCCTATCTGGGTCTAATACACAACAGTAGCCTGCATGGAAAAGACTTACAACCACATACAACCTCCCAATTCTGTCACTCTTTCAGTAATTTAAATTGCAAACATGATTTTGTAGCTTTTAATTGTCAGTCACTTTTAGACCTGTTCTCTCCTCTGGGGCATGAGTGTTGCAAATGAGTTTCATTACAAGAGAGGATTAATAGTCTCAGTAACCCCCCCTTCCATCTTTCCTTTAGAAAGAGACACTCAAATTATATCTGTTTTCTTTGTTGTTTTAGAGAAATGACTATTCTAGGCTGAATTCGGAGATAATTAACTCCATTCTCTGTCTAGGCTCCATTCTCCTTATTCATGTGTACTCACATACTGGCTTACTATTTATAGCCAGGTCTAAGGAAGGTTTTGGTCCTGAAGAGCCGATATGGAATTGTTTGAACTTGACGGACTGTGTGCTGCACGTTACTCTTCCTTTGATCTGACCTGTACATGTTGTTAAAATGTTACGTATTTCCGTATGTGTAAGGGAAGTCATCACAGTGTGAACTTGCTTTTGCGGACTAGTCTGTCATCAACTAGATTTAAACTGTATTTAAAAAAAAAACACGATACAAAATTGATGGGAATCTTTTAATGACTGGGAGGAAAGCTCAAGAAAATTTCACCTGGCTGGCCAGCCTGTTCCCACAGTGAATGACTAAAACTTCAGTGTGATACCCTTTGGAAACCTTGAACATGTGCTGACTCGAGCCTGTTTCCTGCCACTTGCAGTTTCTGTTGTTTCGCTGCTTGAGAGCAACACAGTCAGTGAAAAAATTTTTAGACATAAAAGCTATGAGTGTGCACTGTGGGAGGAGGGGAGTGTGCTGATTGAGAGCTGTCATCATCCTCTTGATGACAGTGAAAAGAGAGCGCTCTCAGGTGGCTGTCCTTTGTCAAGTGTCTGCCGGTTTCCTCTGAGGCCGACCTATATATGCCTTCTGTGTCTGTACACCCTGATAGTTTCTGTTTATCAGCCAAAGCATCTGATCATGTCTTTTTGGACAAATTGGTCTCAAAATCATCTGACACAGAGGATGAACCCGCAGATTTCAGTGAGCAGTGCAGGCACTCAGTGACAGCTGGGGTTTGGCTCTGTGTGTTCAGCAGGAAATGACAATTTCCGAAGTGTATTTTAACATACTTTTCCCC
The DNA here is from genome assembly GCA_026930925.1 of Chelictinia riocourii. Lineage (NCBI taxonomy): Eukaryota > Metazoa > Chordata > Aves > Accipitriformes > Accipitridae > Chelictinia > Chelictinia riocourii. The sequence continues at coordinate 39,974,447 of JANZLP010000072.1, forward strand.
CTTTTTGCAGTGCTCTTTTTAAAGTGTGCTGTTCTCTAGAGAGAAATCAACTGGTAATAATGCTAAGCTCACAGCTGGTAATATGTAGAACAGAAGGATAGAGGGGCACAGGCGACCGTTGTGTTTAAAAAATTAAAAAAATCCATTAATCGATGTGCTTTAAAATTGTAAAGAGAAGCTTCCTTTTCTCACTGCTAAATTTATGTGAATACCTTGTTTGAGCCTGCCTTAGTTTTCTCAGTCTAGAACTTCAAAATAGATCAGTTCTCTCCCCTGCTTGTTCACTTAATCTTGCAGTGTTTCCATGTTTATTTTATTTTATTTCATGGTCATTGATCATAGCATTTCAAACACCTCTGCAAAGGGCTAGTCATCCTTCTGTCCCCTCAATTCTGTAAGCACCTTTTCATTTAATGAAAAGAGGAAGAAAAAAAAGCTGTGCAGAGAAAGATTGGGGTTTTTTCAGCAGGAACAAAAGGGAGAAAGTGGCATATCTTGTTTTGGTTTGTTTTTTTAATTGATGAAAGTTCTGTAGTATTCTTGTAATACTCAGGTTTTGAACCTATTCTGTGAAATTCTGCCTCTTTGTGACTGTTCCTCTGTATTTTCTTCCTTCCTGTAAATTTTTGTTTTTCTTTTGCTGCTTTTCTGGTAATTAGAGGAGTGGTTCAATCAAGGTGAGTCTTTGCAATACTTTCTTTTCATCATCACCATAATATGCTTTGTTCAGCTTTTACATGCAAGGCTAAGAGCCGAGATCAAGGTCTTGTTCATTCACCTTCTCCTCTGCTCCCCCAGTGCATCCTCCTGTTCATTTCAGTAGGCATGGAAATCCTCTAATTGAGTGAGCATTTGCAGTTTGCTATTCCCGCAGTGAGGATAGAAAAGACAAGGTATTAGTCATTCCTGGTGTAAGTGCAGTCAGGGAATTGATTTGCAACCCGCCTTACAGGCCTATGAGAGAGGGAGGGAACACCTAAGCGTGCGAGTTGCCTCACAAACTTTGTCATCTCAAAGTACGGCTTTGCTAGCTGGTCTGGGTAGCTAGTAGCCATTAAGACTCAGCAACTTGGATGTGTGTTCTCAGGGATCCTTGGTATTTTGTCTGCTTGGGCACGCATGCCTGGGCTGCTGCGTCTTTACTACTGGCACTCAGACTAGCCAGATGAAGCTACTCCCAGTAAACACCTCGGGGGATATGCCCTTTAGTTTCTCATCCCAGCACAATAAGTAAAATTGCACTTGGAATACACAAGAGTGAGGCTAAAGTTTGCCTCTCTCCCTTCTAAGCTGGGAAGTTGTTAGGCTGTGAGTGCCCTGGAGACTTCCATGGTGTTACTGAGACTGATTCAGGGGTAAAGGCAGGGTCATGTTCAGTTTGTGACACATGGAAAAAAGGATTACATTAAAAATCAAATTGTGGAGACAGACTAAAATGTAAACCACAGTCTATTTTCCACTACAGTTTTGTTGTAAAAGCTGTATTTTTCTCTCATTTAAAATAGTGTAAAGGCCTGATCTGAAGAATCTGTCACTTCTGTTGACCTCAGTGGGCTCTGCACCATGACTTTGGGTAAATGCAGCTCTTTTAATGTCAGTGGAATTATTTTTTTATGACTGGCCAATTAGTCCCCCACGGAGATACAGCAATATAAATTAGCGGAGGATTGTATGCACAGGGCACAGTATGATGTCCCTGGTAAAACTAAATAATACAGATAAAAATGTGTGAAAACAGTGAGACAAAAGTAATGTGATCAATAAGCAATAGCCATGCAAATGAGGGAAACTGTGTGGAACTGTGGTGCAAAACTCATAGGAAGAAAAAATTGGGTGCCTCAAACAGCATGTTTTTAATTTCCTGCTGTCTGCCTCAACTAGAGAGAAAAGGTGTTAGTTATGGAATAGGAAAAAACATATAGAAGAAAATCCATTTGCAACTTGGATGCTTTGACAATTTTGGATCATGCATGCAGAACATTCAACTATTCTTTCATTAGATGACAGCAAGTGAAGTTCATGCACTTTCAGACAAAAGATTTCTGAACTAGATACGTGTTTCCTTCACACAAAATAATAGTTTTAAGCATTTCAGCTGTTAGCCTGAAAAGAGAAACTGTGTCATTTTAGTTTTCTTTAAATTCTGCTCCTCCTGAGAAACTAAACATGCCTTTCATGACAGTCTGAATATAGATGACCTCATCTACCGTGAGCATGACTGACTGGTTTTCCAAAAAGGACACCCTTAGGTAGGAAAGAAAAGAGACAAAAATGATGCACCGAGAAAATGCTGTTCAGAAGTCTGCTATAGTGTTCCTACAAAGCTTCATAGGAAAAAGAAGAAAGTGACCAAAATTTAAACATGCACAGAAGAGCTGAGGGAGAAGGTGGCTTGTACAGCCTTTAAAAAGTTTGCTTAATATTGAGCTGAACTCAAAAGTTCATAGGAACAAAGGGAATATACAGAGCATCACATAGTACTAATGGCAGTGGCATGCAGACACCAAAATTGTCAAAATTTGCAACCTGCATAATACCTTTGGTTGAATTGCTCCAACGGTTACCTTCAGAATAATGGGATAAAGTCAACAGATTGACGCATGAACCGCCTGCACCAGATCCAAAAACAGTTATTCTTAATGGGTCACCACCAAAGAACCCAATATTTTCACTAGTCCATCGCAAAGCTTGAATTAGATCAAGGAGGCCATAGTTTCCTTTTGCTGCTTGGTCCCCAGTGCTCAAAAATCCTGTGAATGTAAATGAAAAAAGAAAGGGTTAGCAAGTGCTTTTCTGCGTAATACTGTTGCAATCTTCTAAGTAAGATTTCAAAAGTCTATGCAACTATATAATCTTCCATATTCACTGGACAGCAATTTGCAATTTTGCACTCTTCCTGAAACAAATTATTTAGTATTCACTCTTTTGGGCATGCTTTATTAATGTAGGGAAGATGAACATACATCCCAGGCAAAATACTCGTCAAAGTCTTAACAGGTCACAACGTATTACTCCCAAAGACTTCATGGTGCTTGTACCAAGTTTAAGAGTAAAGCTTTAGCAAACAGATATGGTGCAGTCATTCTGTAAGTGATATGGTCAACTGTGTATTGCGCTTCTGTCCTTAGATGCGGCCATCAGCTTTGCGCTCGCCTGAGAGGCCATGGTTACACTTCTCTGTAGACTGTGTTTGGTTCTGTCCCAGCAACACACCCTCTTTTCCCTTTTTCTCCTCCCAAAAATGCAGCTTGTGTCACAGGACAAGGCGGGTTAAACAATGTGAGCAGCTCTCCACTCCCTGAGCTCCATCCCACAGTCATTAACCTGAGTTAACTGAATCTACATTAAATGGATAAAGACAATTTAAGCTGTTCCCATGACCCCTTAACATCAAAAAGGTAAGAGCTCAGCGGTAATCCCGAGAGCACAAGAATTGCTCCCTTTTACTCATACTGGAAGAAAAACCGGCGGAACATGTCAGGTGCAGGAACGACTGTTTTATACATAACTGCCAGCAGTACCCTCCTATTTAGTATTGCTGTTATTCTTGTCATTCGAACCTACTGACTCTAAAAGGTGGACAATAAAAACTTTGAAGAAAGTCTCTATTGGTAGACGACTTTGCTTTTGGATCCCATTTGTTGACATTTGCAATTTTCTCAGCTTAATAAACAAATGTTTAAATAATACCAGCATTATGAAGTGGCCCAGCACCTCCATTTGCATACCAAACTGATTTAATGCTCACTAAATCGACAGTTTAACTGTTTTTCAGTACATGCTTTGTAGAGAAATGCAACCATTACGACAATTATTTCCACATTAATTAGATATTAGTGGGTCTTCTAGTCTCGTCAAAGTTCTACTGATTTAACTCTCTTGAGTACAGACAGCCTACTCAAAAGAAGTTTACAGTAGTTTTTCAGACAAATGGCTCACAAAGGAGCCCTACTGTTTCATTATGACAATAAAAGCAGCTTTCAAGACATTTCTAAGAAGACAGACACATGTGCGTACATATATATAAAGTAAGGATTTAAGAAGAAAACAGATAGGTGCATGCATGTACCTATATTTGTGTATATAATGAACATGTCATTCATTACTTTATTATTATTCCGATTTGACTTCAAAATGGTGAGCTTTCATTTGGTATTCTGTCGTATGTGTAGACATTTATACTAACAGACCTTCTTTGCTGTAAACTGCACTGAAAGCTAATTGGCCTCGCTGCCTCCGTAGTTGAGCTATGCTCCGTTTAGGGCGAGCAGCTTGCTTTGTGTAGGTCAATTCTGATTTTTGTTACCATGGAGAGGGAATGGGAAAGTGGCATAAGGTGCCAAGCCAGCAATTCTCCCACTTCCAGACCTAATGTACCAAGTCTAATGGGCATACTTCATTCACTGTAGCCATAGTAAATTGTTGCTCTCATACTAGACTTTAAAATAACCACTGCTCTACAACTAAAACCTGTCACATTTACTACTTAACTGCATCAAAAAGCAAAGTAGCATCACTACCACAGAAGAAAATAGCACCTTGATACTCAGGGAAAGCCCAGAAAGGAAGTCATAAACGTAATTAATTCATTCTCATTTGACGATTACAGCTCAGTACTGAGTTGAGATGAGTATGATGATGTTTTACTCTTGCTTCACTCTCTTTCGTTTTCTTCTGTGTGGCCAGAGGGGCTGGTGTTCGTGCCTGTGTGAAAGGATGGCCCCAGTATAATCCTTCCTGCACAGAAGCCCTCATTCCTGTCTTCACGCTCCAGTAAAACTTGTCCCCCATAAATAGTTTTTAAGGACAGGGAGAGATGATATCTTTGAATCTATGATAGCAAATGTAATGAAAGTTCCCTAACCAGTCTCACTGCCTTTGTCAGCCTGCTTGGAGTTGAGGGATGGTACCAGTGACTGTAACAAAATTAAAATGTAGGAATTTATGGGAACTACAGGATCCTATGGCTGCACGTGCTGGGAAAGTCTTCCCCTTTCTTTGCCTAAGTATATGACAGTGACAAATAAGTTCATCATACTAAGCACATAAGTGACTGTGCTGATTTAAGGGATTAGAGGCACGACTGACAGTGGCAGTCCTCGAAACACAGGCAGCAGTGAGAAGAGAGCAGTTACCAAAATTGTGCCCTAAAAAAGTCCCTCTTTGCTTTTTCCCTTTCCCTGGCTTGAAGATTCCCTGAGCCTGGACAGGATCCGCTCTCAGCAGAGCTGCAGCATTGGTTCAAAAAGACCCTGTAGATACCTCAAAGTGATTCCAAGGCATTTATCAGGGAAATAGACGGAAGGGTTATAGCTGAGGTACAGTGATCGCCCTGAAGGAAAACAAATGTTAACACCCAAAGTTTCTGAAAAAGTTGTTTCCTATACTCTGTATAATATGCAGCAAAGTGGGAAGCAAGTAAGTCTTTGCCTGGAAAAGCAACAGATTAGAATTATAGGTAAAGCCTTAGGGCAATCCCCTGGTGTTAAATGAGTTCACATCAAGCCCCGAAGCTTGATGGGGAAATGGGAAATCCCTGGGAAACTATAAAAGAATCCTTGCTAAAAGGATCTTATAAAAGAGAGCAAAAGAGGAAATGTCTCCTGTTGCTAAAAGCAAACATCAGGAACCTTGCATTCAGTTCAGGAAACGTGCCAGAAGGGGGAGCTTTCAGTTTATTTAAAAAAAAAAAAAAAAAAAAAAAGGAAAAAAAAAGGAAGTATTAATAATATTCTCCTCATTCATCTATATTAGACAAATTATGACTTGTGTCCAGAGCAACAGCTCTGATGCAAAAGAAATATCTCATGCTTCCTCAGCAAGAACCACATTGGCTGACTTCCATATCTACACAAGATGGATGATTATTGATGTTGACTTTCATGACATGAAACATTTCTATCTCATTTTTCAGAACCATAAGAAGCCTGTTAATATTGCCACCTGTTCATGCCTTTTTTCTTGTTATGCAGTAGTATCAGCATGGCTTAGAAGCCTTCAGAATGTCATGAAATCAGAGATAGGACTGATAAAACAGATGAGGTTTTTCTTTCCAGTTTGTGGTGTTTGGTTTTAGTTTTTTTTCTATATAGCAAGGAGTGCCTGAATACAGATAAACTCATCTAAGTAAACACCTGTAGAGAAATGCTTTAACACACAGCATCATAGCCAGTCTGCAGGTCTGTGGGTGCGAGTACTTATTCCTATTTATTGCTTAGATAAAACAGAGATTGCAACAATATGTTTTGTCCTTACCCCTAGAGGAGCTTTCAGTATGTAATTAATATAGATACCATACATTTCTATGACACGATCATTACACTATCTAGATATTAAGCTAGCAATTTTGACTCATAGAGGAGAACCTGCTCTTGCCGAAAAGGGCTTGTGTGTCTGAAAGCTTGTCTGTTTTTAAACTGTATCAGCTAGTCTTTTAAAATATATTATCCCTTTTTGCAAATGCTGTCTAATTATTATCCTTGGATTGTCATCTCATCACGAACGCTGCTATCATATGCTACCACCTTTTTTGCTCTTGTAAAAAAAGCGAGGTAGATTATTCTTTATTTTCATTTTTCCAGGAAGACCTTTGCAAAAAAAACTTGTTTTTGCATTATTCTCTAAAAAGGTCAGATTGAGCTAATTCTGTTCCATAATTAAGTCCTTCTACTGGCAATATTCCAATCATCAGCTGAACAATTGCTATTTTATATTCTAAATGGAGAGGTTATCTCTTCTTTTATCTCCTCTAAAGGAGCAGACTCTAATAGAATTATGGAAGTGAGGATGAGGTCTTTTGTGAGTTTAAGAAAGAGATTTATTAAGCTCATTTGGACCATTTCTCTGTTACATGTCCGTTAGACAAATAGGCAGAGTGTGCCACAACCAGGCCCTGTATTTTGTGTTAAGATAAATTTTAATACTTTATAGGCTTATCTGCCCGCGTAATGATTTCTGCTTGCCATGCAGATAAATCTTTTTTTTCTAATATGATTCCAGCATTTTTGGAGAGTAAACAAAATAATAGAGCTGGGAAACTTAAAATACTGTGTTGAAAACTGTAGTGGATTGAATTATTTTAAGCTCTGGCCTAATTTGAACATTCAAATTAATGCAGAGGGGAAGGCCAAGACAGAATTTTTCCTAATGTAAGGGACTGCTACAACCCACTGATGCAGCAAAAGACAAGGTGCAGGCTGGTGGGTACGAAAGTGCCATTTCACATCACAGAGAACCAAACCTTCCCTCAGATGAGTTCTGTCCATATAAGTGTTTCATAACCCAGCAACCTTCGTGGCTGGATGAAAGTAAGGGCAGAATGTCTTGTTGGACAAAAAACCCCAGTCTGCCTGCAAGGAAATACACAGCAACAAATGCTATTCTAAAAATATAACACAAGAGCTTATAAAAACGGGTCTGACATGCTTAAAGGGTTTTTTCAAAGAGCCATGTTACTGAAAGCAGTAACACTTAAGACTTTAATATTACCCACCTGTTTAGGCATGTGTTATAATAATTTAGCTATGTTTCCAGTTACAATTCCCTATGCAGTCAAATGTCATCTTTTATTTTGTTAAAAGCAAATGTTAAATTGTACAAGTATAAATGCATCAATGCGTAATGGAAGAATACAGGACATACTTTGAGGAAGGAGTTTATATTCCCTCTGGATTGCAAGTTCCTTGGTTAGGACTTTAGTTTGACACCCTCTATTAATATTGAATGGTAATTGCCATGTACAGAAATTTTCAGTTGCCCTTTAAACTATACCTACTCAGTTAGAAATGTGAGCAAGATAAGCAAATTTTAAGCAATATGGTTGAACTTAAAGAGCACATTTGTTTTCATCTTAGACATCTCTCTTGAATTCGCAGCAGCTAACTAATCTGAATGAATTACGTGGGGAGCAGCACTGTGAACATCAATGTGTATGCGATATTCATGAAGCAGAGGATACTGCTCCTCGCTTTGCTGACCAGCACATCCTAATATTAATAGCATGTTTTAGTAATGGATAAGGGGTAAGGTGACTAAAAGGACTAGGAACTCCCATGAGGAAGATGTAGGAGAATATAAACTATTCAGTGCAAGAAAATATTCCTTTGTAGACATCTGCAATATACCTCTGCTAGAGAATCAGGTAAGCAAGTCTTCTGAAAATACTGCTCAGTTAGAAGTTTTGTATCAAATTCATTTAATATATAAAAAAGGAACTGCAACATTAGCAAAGTACTTATCCGCCAGACCAAGTCAAGGGTTGCATCTCCTCATGTGCTCAACAACCAGCTGCTCCATGAAGCAGTGTTTGAACGTAA
>JANZLP010000072.1:40401063-40414661 GCA_026930925.1 Chelictinia riocourii
CTGTGGTCAGTTACTGAATATGCTGTTCCTGATTTAGCTCAGGAAGGCAGCTCAGATGAAATATTAGTCTGGATTATATAGAAATGTGCAAACATTTAAGGATAAATATTCACTAAGTAGACACAGGAACGTGATGTAAAAGTCTAGCTCTGGCTTTATCTCCCCAAGTTTCAATGTGCCCAGTTGGGGAAAGAAGGAGAAGAATATTCTTGGAGTTGGCTCCACACATCAGCAAAGGTTGGGCTTCAGACCTAGTCTTTTCTACAGCATCCAAGACAGTTTGTGACTACAGCACTCCCCCTTCCAGGACGTTCTTCCCATGCCTATTCAAGCAATCTCCAACTATTCACTTTTGGATCACAATAACTACCTAATTCTTTAATTTCTCCAAAGTATACAATAAATGCCTCTCTTTATCTACAATGTAGCCTGTCAAAACCAGCCTGGCAAACCATCAGGAGTTGGAACCATTTGTGGTGGGATCTAAGTGTTAGTTTACTGACTGTGGCAGACTCCCCAGGCAGTTTTGTTGGGTTTATTTCATGTATACAATATACAGTAGTATCTCTAAGGCAACAGAGAGCTCCTGAGCAGAGACCAAAAGGCTTTCAGAAAAGATATTATGAGAACAGCCAGCTCAAGGAAATACTTTATTTGGAGGTTTGTTGGAAAGAAACTCTACCGTTACAATCATTAACAGCTTGCTGTAGACCCAAGTAGAAGCATATTTTTGTAATTTGGACTCTATTTTTAAAGTATTTTAGTTTTGAAGATGTATACAATGAATTCATTTCATCACAAGGCAAGGTCCTGGGCACAACTAAATACATCAGTGGTGACCAGTGGGAATCGTGTTTATCTCTTCCACACATTTCAGGTATCTTCTTTTGTCATGCTGCAACTCGAGAGAGGGTAAAAAAATCAAGCCTCAGTTTTGAAACTAAAGGCCCCGTTTAAAGGACCAGTTGATTGAATAAAGACAAAGTTTGGATAAGAACCAGCGCAAGCATGCCTACAGATAAACACATTCCCATGCTGGGTCAGTTTCCCTTTCAAGAGTTATTTATATATGACCTGTTAACAACTTCTCATATTGAAATGCGGAGCAAAATCTTGCCTGTGCAGTTGGGTCTGGCTCTGCAAGGCTGATTTGTTTTATTCAGTGCTGTCCTCTGTAATCCCAGAGACCAATACTTTGCTACTACTGTGATGCGCCAGCTAATTGTAAAATCTCAATTATGGACTGATAACTTTGAAAACCCTGGATTCCTTTAGAAGAGAAACATATAAATCACCAGGAAATGAAATAACTATGTTTCCAGATCAAAATACTAAACCTAAAAATGTCTTATTAACAGCCATAGTAAACTGTGCCAGTGTGCTTTGAAGTGGAAATTCAGAGAATTTTATGAAATTCTGCAAATCTTGAGTTACACTTGGAATGCATTTCCACTAGGTTATCAGAACTGAGCAGCTACTCTATGAACAGTAATAGGTATAGATAAAGCAAAGCAATAAAATGATTACCACTGTGTGGAAATTATGAAAATGTTTTACTAAAAGTATTCATCTGGGAAAAAAAACCCCTGCCCCCTGTATTTCAGCAGTGTTACAGGTTTTCCTGCAGGCCTGCATCTGAGGACTTCACATAGATAATGAACTTGCTTGTGGTTTTGTTGTACTTTTCTTAAGAGAAGAATATTTTCTTTCTTATTCCTGTGTGAGCCAACATCTTGAGTTATACCCAAAAGAAAAAAAAAAACTGCAACAGAAGATTTAACAATACTCCTGTACTTGTTTGAGCTGAAGCCTCCAGCCAGTGACAGGTATAAGTTTACTGCAGGTTGAGCTGAGCTGGGGCACTGAGGAGGTTCTAGACCTCCGGTTAGCCCCAGCCCCTACTCCCCTGCAATAACAGCAGAAAACCTCAACGCAATATTGTACTTGTCTGTTTGCCAGCTTAAAAAAAAATCTTCTGTAGATGCACATATCTGTAAAAAAAAACCCCAAAACCGAACCCAATCTCGTGACCTCATGCTGCTAAGGTCAGTGCCAACATGTTGAGTGACATGCTGTGGTACAGGGCTGCTTGCACCATCGCTGAGGCTTTCCAGAAAGATGCCTTGGATCAGGCGTTCAGAATGCACGTAACTCCTGTATCACTCGCAGCCTCTCTCCTGATCTCTAGGGTACCAAATACAAATACATTAAATTTTAGTCACCCTTAATCCTGAAAACCAGGAGAAAACTACAGCCCCAATTTTCAGTTGAAACTCATTTGTATAGGCAAAAACATGGATGGTGCTCATAAAACATTCCTAGAAGAGAAAGTCCAGCTAAAGTGAAGTACTGGTAGCAGCTAAAGCTACCGCCTATCAAACCGTTAAAGTTTAAAGCAGGCCAATATAACTTTGTCATTTAACATACTGGTGGAGCTGCAGGGCAAACTGCCTTCAAAGAATGTATTTCATGGTCTGGGAAAACCCAAATCTAATTTAATAGTAAAAACCAAATAGAGTTCAACAGAAATTACTCTACAATCAATGGCATTTAAACTTATCAGTTTGGGGTGGTTTTGAGCATCCTAGAGAAGTTTGGTTAGGGTATCTTGTTACCTGTTACTTTAGATTTGATTTTTGCTAAAGTGTTATGGGACTCTCATTTTTTTCTTTAACAAGAGACTACTCTTGAAGCGGTCTTTGTTCACTCAAGTGCACAGGCTGCAGACATGGTCAGCTTCCATTGAGGACATTGGAAGGGAAAAATGTTTACGCTTCCCTGCTCCATACCCACATGCCAGAATCCACCACAAACTGGGCCTAAGAAAACAAAACACATTCACTAAAATGAGCAGAGATTCAATTACAGAATTAATCCTTTTGAGCAGGTGGTTTCTGGTGAATCCACTGCCAAAACCAGGCTCCATATCAGGTGAATCCAACTTCTACTGCCAAGGAGTTAATCAAAAAGCTATTATAACTTATTACTTGTCTAATTTGGGCCTGCAAAGCATTGTAAACATTTCCTAGTTATTTATAAGTAGCACATCAATTTTCTATGTCCAGATACCAGGACAGATAGATAAATTGATTATTTTGTAATTTAATAGGTGAATTAATGTGTCTGTGCGTGCACACACTATTCAGCAATTTATCACAAAGTCCATTTCTTACATCATTTGGCATCTTTTCCACTTTTGAAAAAAAGGGCAAAACCAGAAAGGAACCCTTAAATACATATGTGTAGTCTCTCCCATATAAAATGCAGTAACTCATACTAACAGCTTTAAGTCAGGAAATCCAAAAATAAGATTCTAACATTAATGTTCACTGGCTCTAGTTACACATCATTGTATGGACAAAAGAGCTGTCAAAAGGGATCAGGAAACTGGCCTTTTAAATGCTTTCACTGAGGGTGGCTAAGACTCAAAGTTTCAGAGAAAGTGAACCTCCTTTCCTAGTATAATGCACTAAACCAATTATGCCAAACCCAGCAGGTGATTAGCTTATGCCCTGAAGCATGAGATTTGATTATTCTTATCTTAGTTTGCATACTGGAGCTACAAATACTATTAACAGCCATAAAATCATCCAGCCTTTAAAAAAAATAAAAATCTAGGCTGAAAGTTTGATTTGATGACCTCTGTTATGTGGCAAATTCCAGAATGGTTCCTTTGTTTAATCCAAATGCCTTAGCTATCACATGGTCACCTGTATTCATTCATATCACAGGACGGGATTACAAAGCCTAACCATTTCATGTGCCCTTTGCCCTTCGGCAACAGTACATGTGAGCTTCATGACTGCATTGTTGGGAAAAAGGTTTAGTAGAGATCTAGATGAATAACTAGGCATATAATTTTCCTTGAGATCTTTTTAAAGGGAAGCAATGAAAAAGTCACTACAGACAGGGATGTAGAATTTTTCAGTAGTAGGTCATTATTTAATGGAGAATGTAACACTGCCAGAGCTACTGAAAAGTGATCCAAAGACCGCTGACATCAATGGGAAATTTTCCATGGATTTCAATAGACTCTGGGCTAAGCCTCAGTTGAGCTAAATCACACTGCCTAGCTTTGGCTGTAGCTCTAAAGGATGATTCCCAGTCCTGTTTAAATTAGGGTGAAACACCAAGGAACAACTCATAACCTCTTTAGAGATTCCCCGCCAGACAACGCACAAACCAGACTTTGTCACAGTATGGAGTATTTCCACCAATGTGCATCAATTTACAATTACGCAGACTGGATTTCAAGTACCATTCCGCTGCCCAGTTATTCCACCTTGATTTTTTCATAATCCTCCAGGTTTTAATATATCACCCTGAACAGAGAAGTGAGTTAGTGCAGACTCATTTTGTCTTAGTAATAAATAATTTCCTTCAAGATGCAAACAACAGCTACTGTTTTCTGAACGCTTGGCTGAGAGAAGGTTCTTGGATAAATAGCCTCACTTAGAAAACATATTTGCAAAAGCCTTTGAGAAAGTGCAATGTATATGACAGTTTCAAATGGTGCTTTAAGAATACTGTACTTGACCTGACACTAAACTGAAGCCTTTTTATAGGAACTTCCAATCCAGCTGTCCTTCAGGCAACCAGCTAAATCATAACAAATTGTTTATTTGTGTTTGGTCTTTGAAACAAAAAGAAGGTAAGAACTGAATCAAAGACCAGAAACATAAAATCAATCACATTAAAAACACACTAAGGAGTGTCTCTCAATAGTTCCAGGTTGTTTGGTCCACTTCTGACAACCTTTTAGGATCTGAACTTGTAAACAGAGTAAAAGAATATGTCTGAAAGACCTAACGGCAAAATATGCAGCTTTCAGGTTATGCTTCAGTTTTTTTATGGGTTGTTCTGGTGGGGTTTTTCTAACAGACTGTCAAAGCCTACATCTTCCTCTTGTTTCAAAGTGGGACAAATTTAGTTCTTTCAATTCAACAAAAGACCGAAAAGGTAATGCAATGGGCAGTTCCTCCATTACCGATCTTAAGGCTGCCACATTATCCAGGAGCAAGGGAAGTTGTACTGACATGCAAACAACTTTCTAGGAGATCTTGGAAAGAAAAGGAACCAGTTGGGTGACTTAACGGGTGCCTAAGGTCAGGTTGTTGCTCTGGCCAAGTTTTTCTATGTGAGTTCACTTAAGGATTTCATTACCCGAGTTCAACATTTAGATGTCACTGAGACCCAAATACTCTTTTCATCTGCATCCCCTCACCCTCTACCCACCTGTTTCAGCCAGGAAGCATGGAGAGATATGTAGCACTGAGCTGGAGCATTTTAGGCTAAGACCATTATGCCGCCCTATTCCTGATTTGTAAGTCAAACTAATTGAATTATCAGTTAGACATATTTGCTGTAATAAAGGGGAAACACAGTGTTGAAACAAACTTTTGTTCTGTATCTTCTCAAAGAAGGAACTTGAAAACTAACTTAGTTTGCCATTTAAATCTGGCAATATAACTTGTAAAATACTGAAATGTAGAAGAATTTTTATTAGTAGATTTAGCCTAAATGTGAAATTGGGAAGCATGTCCATTCGCTCAGGCCCTAGCAGCAAATAAATCGGGCTTTTCTGATCTCTCTTATCAAGGAAAAGAAAGCCAGACCACTCCGAGCACTGGAATTTCTCAGCTGCTCCACTTCCAACAAAGTCTCAGCTAAACTAAATTTCTAATTTTGACTTTGAAATAACTAATGCATATATATGTGTATATATACATTCTAGAAACGTGTGTACGCATGTGTAAACACGCACTTACTCTCTACACACACCTCTGTAAGAAATCTCTTAAGCAGACAGACTGAATACACTTAAATTGCTACAGCCTAATAACTTTGAAGCTCCATATGAACTGATTTTAGTACTATTATACTGCCTTATCAGCAAAGCCCCTGTCTAAGGAAAGGATTTGTGTGTGTCTGTGCGTGCATGCCTATAAATAAGTGATTTTTACTGCAGTGGTAGCCATTTGAAATACTGTCCAGGTGGCAGAGCACTTTTTCCCTGCTGTATTTATTGTAATGTCTGCTTTTTTAATTGCATTTTGGGGGGGTTTTTTTGCAGAATTGCTTGTTTTGCCAATTTAATTATAGACTTAAGTTTGAAATAAACTTTTCTTCATGGTGCATTCTATCTAGGATAGAATTCTATCTAGTTTTTTTTTACTTGAAAAATCTACTTAGCAGCATAGTTGGAATAAATATTTATATATATTTACAAGTTTTTTTAAGCATTTATATGTTCATCTACTACATAGTCTCTTATACTGCATGAAAGTGTTCAAATAGTTCACTGTTTAGGTAAGGAGGAATGTAATTGTGGATTTTGGCAAGGACTGTGTTTCTTATTTAATAGACTTCCCACAATATTCACCTAATTAAGAACTAACTTCAAACAAAAAATACTAATGTTGAAAATACAGAGCCTTAGGAGGTTTCAGGTTTCAGGTAGTCACATTGCCATGCACTAGCATCAAGGGATGAATGTATATTCTTATCCATATCTTATTTTCAGGAGGATCATGAAACCTGAGGGCTGCTTCTGGCAATTCACCTGGATGCCCTTTTTCCCTTTTATCAGTTCCACTGTGTTTTACAAAATGTACAATGGCCTGTGGTGGCAGAAGATCACCCACAGAGTCTAAATCTGAGTCCAGCAGTGCACAGAATACACGTATGCAAGTCATAAATCTCAGGAGAGACAGAAAGTAACTTCTTCAGAATTAAAAGTAGAAGGGCCAGATTGTGACATTGGCCTGCACTGGAGGGGGTATGGAATGATATTTGCTTGTGGGAAAACACACTGAGCCTTCCTGATTTCTGTAGGAGTTCCCAGCACTATTTAGATGATGTGCTTATACTATCACACCCTGGTATTTTAGCAAGCTCTTCCCTATATGTCAAGCCAACCATAACATCAAAGAGGAACAAGAATAAAGAACAGCCTGAAGTGTGTCATGCACATAGGCAGCAACAGAACACTTTTCGCCTTCTTCATTCCTGCAGGTTTCAGGAATTCATCAGGGCCAGGAACAATCTGTTGTTTCTCAGGTTCAGCTCCAGAGTTTTAAAAAACTACCTACTTAAAAATAAACCATAGCAAACTAAGTCACCATGAACTTTTTACATCTGTTCAATACATAATAATGAAGTGCAGGCTCATGGAATCCCCTTATTTTGCCAAGTCATTAGTTATATTGGCAAAGTTGATTTCAGGAAAAGGCAATGACATTGGACTGAAAATGATGTTTACTCTCTAGTTCTGCCACATTGTTTTATTATTACAAAAGTAAGTTCTAAGCCTCAGATTTCTGATGCCAGAAAGTATGCATAAACAAGTGGGATGAAGGAGTGTATGTTGTTCCTTAAGAAAAGTAGGGTCTTGCTTCCACTGCAGAATGAAAGCATTGAGAGGGAAATAAGACAAATATATAACAACATGGAACTTCATATTAACAAATTCAGGAGACTTAAAAATAAGCTAGTAAAATGTAGGCACCCTAGACAACTGTGCTTTGCTGGTAATAGTACTTGACTTAAGCAATGGTGCTTCCCACCCAGCAAGTCAGAGTCATTTGTTGTTTTATGTTAAAAAAGTCATGCATTTTTACTCAGAATTAAAAGACACAAAGAATTGATAAACAACAAACAAATAAGAAAGCACATACAAAGCAAAGTGCAGAACAAGGAAACCACACAGTTAGTTGTAGCTGCTACCACTGTATTCAGAAAACTAGTAGGTGGGATCCTATGGAAGACAACTCTGAAGAGCAGAGGAGCTCATAAAAACTGGCAGGTCTTTAAAGGCAACATCCTCTAAGTACAAGAGTATTCCATCCCAATACTTAAGAAAACAAGCAGAGATATCAGAAGACCTATCTTAGCCAAGCATGAAACTCAAGGCAGAGCTCAAATGAAAAAAGGCACTATATATGCGGTAGAAACAGGGACAGACTACAAACAGTGGTGTTAGGAAATCCAAAGCTCAGTCAGAGTTGCCTAGGGACATTAAGGGCAACAAGATCTTCTACTGCTACATTCATAGTAAAACGATGAATAAGGAAAATGCGGGAACATTTGTGGGCCTTTGTTGCACTGATAAACATTAATGCCCTTGATGAGTTGCACCTGAGGTCTCTATCCACCGCACTCCTTTGCCCACTGCTCCAGGAGCTGCATTTTGGCTCAGGTCTAGATGTTCAGTCCTTGCCTGAGCTGCATCATATATATCCTTGCCTCCACTCTTGTCTCTGGTCCTGTTTTCTGGCTGAACCTCTACACTGTAGATAGTCTGTCTCCTGGATAACCCCCTCTGACTCCTGCCTCTTCTCCCGTCTCCTGCTGCTAGGTGGACCCTGGACTGGGTTTACTTATCTCACCTTGTCCGGAGACAGACTCAGGCTGGCCTAGCAGCACCCTGCTAGTGCCTAGGAGTGGCTGCCAAGAAGATGGAACCAGGCCCTTCAGCACAGAGTGGAAGCACAAAAAACAACAGACGTAAGTTGAAATAAGAGAGGTTCAGACTGGATGTAAAGAAAAACTTTTTACCCCATGAGGCCAGTCAGGCAGTGGAGCAGGTTGCCCAGAGAGATTGTGCAGTCTCCATCCCATTACTATTGGTGCCTCTGTAAAGCCCTAACCACAAAGCCACAGACTCAGGTTCCTTTCAGGTTGTTGCCTCCCTTATCCTAGGAACTTTGCCTTCATTTGTGGATAGTAGCAAGACATCAGCAGGAAGATTTCAGAGAAGCATACCCCAGGTCTGCAAAATAGCCCTTCTGGGATGTAGTAGATGTGGGTTTGACTCCCCTGCGTTTAGGTGAGCCAAGGCAGCCTAAGGTAACTTAAGTCTCTAATTTTCATGGTAAGTGATGCCAACTTGTGACTGTATACTTAAAAGTAGGAAGCCCTGCTGCTTACTAAAAGTGAAGCAGTCATCCACTTACATCCACCTGAACTAGACACCTGATTCCAAGAGGCAGTATTGACATATGAGTCCTATTTTTGTGTTGGTGCTTACCTCAGATCTTCAGATAAGTTCCTGATTCCGGCAGATTGTAGGTATCAGACATGCTCTTTCTAAAGGCCTTTTTGATTTTCTGTTTATTAATCCACCCATTCCCTATGACTCTAATTCTGAGATGCCTAATTCCCTTCTTTTGTTGTAGACTGATCTTAACTTTTTAAGTCTGACTTCTGAGGTTTCTCTGGGCTTTGAGCACATAAAAGCTCAAACCCCATAAATAATGAGCAGAACTATTCATGGCAAGTAAGCAAGAAAAACAAAACAACAAACCAAGTGGTAGCAAGTTTTCTTGTTCATTACCTAATTTTCCTCCTATCCTGATCCAAAATCAGTGTACGAGTAAAACCTGCCTCCTGCCTGACTAAGCTCTGTGAATCTCAAATGTGTTTTTCTATCAACTGAAGAGAAATTTTTTTGTCTCAAGAAGAGTTTTCTGAGGACATTGCTGTGCCGTTTGCAACATAGAGCTCAGCCAGGTGGCAATGCCAAGGGGGTTTATTCTTCTTTTAGCCCAAGCACAAGCCTTGTCAGCATGGCCTTTTATAGATTTCCTACCACCTTCTATATGGAGATCATTTTTGCAAAAATGTAATTTACGGTATAAAGAAGTGACACTTTTCCAAAGCACTCAGTTTGGAAACACCTCTGCTTGAGCACAACTGTATAAATAAGTGAATCTTCAGATGATTTGGGTGAGAAAAGCAGGAAAACAGCTTTTTGGAGTCAACAGCATAAAGTTTGTTCAGCCAAAAAAAGCCACCTTAAACACAATATAACAGTTTTATTTAAAGGACTCCTAATAAAATAACTAGGTTTCTAGACAGAATATTCTACTAATGTTTTTTGCACAGAAAGAATTCAGGGTATTTTGACAAAATAAATCTAACCCTTTTATTCTTTATTAGTTAGTTCTGTGGTGAAAAATTAAACCTAACAAGTTCATTCAGTTTTATTCCTGGGTTTATCTCTTGGATTATGATTTTTTAAAAAAAACTTACCTTTTTGAAATAAACCTGTATTACAATTTTGAGTTCAAGACAACGTTAAAAATGGCATCAAGGGTCTTTGTAAAGGTGTAAAAAAATTGCAAGAAGTTACTATAGTGTAAAGTTTAAAGAGTTTTAAAATGGTAAAAAGATAACATAACTTTTCATTGCAGAACTAATATGCATTCTATTTAACCTAAAGCATTTTATCTGTGCAGCCAGTGAACTGAAAACTTAGTAACTGCTAAGTATAATAACAGTAATGGTTATGTCTTGCAAAACATTTCTCAGCCATTGACATAAAACACTATACAATGAACATAAGCACCAGTTTCAGGCAGGAATAATGATAAAAGCTCCATGTTACTGGCTGAGGGACACTTTGCAGGGCAAGGGACATGACGTGATGGCAAGGCAAGGCAAGGGGAGGCAGGGGAAGTGGGTGCATGCTGGGGGTCCACGCTGCCAAAAGGGGCAGTGCATGAAGAGAGCGAAATCCGTCTTTGCCTTTCTGTCTCTTTACCCTTCGTCTCCACTGACTAAATCCCTATTGGAGATCTGAGGCATATTTGACATCTGGGCCTGTTTCTGTGAAAAGAAGAATTTTTCTAGGTGTTAGAGAAGTGACTAGATTTGAAAGAGCTTATCTCCTTGGAAAGGCCTTACATATTAGTTTCTTTTTCAATATATACACTGACTTGGCATTCAGGGATCAATGCAAAAGCTGTGTATTTTTACTTGCTTATTGTAACAGTAAAATGTCTATGATATCACTCCTCTGTGTCTCAAAATCAGGGAAAAGATCAGAAAAACACCTCCTTCCATCAAAATATCTAGAAGAACGATAATAGCACTGGGATCCCTTGCATGAAGAAACAAACATATTAATGGCCAAATGTAACAGCAGTCTACAGTTTCAGAGAGGACTGGGTAGGAATCTATAAGCATAACCACCGGGGCCGGTGGCTGTTGTCCCTCTCTTGAGCTTTAGCTAGAAGTGGAAAATGAATCTCAGTGTTACTGGATCTCCTTTGCATCATATACATGTGTACACACATGTAATACAGTAAGGGATGCTGGTATTACACGTAAACACACACACACACAAGTTGCACACACTTAACTACTTTTCATTCTTTTGCTGTGGAGCATAACAGTGAATGTTCTAGAACATTGTTTTAAACTATTCAAAGATAGTTGGATCAGCAGGGTTAGCCAAATTTGAGAGTAAAATATTTTCAAATTAGTGGAAAACATGTTTTTCAGCACTCATGGTAACAGATTTAACAGCATTTGAAATTCTACCCAAAACCATACTTTTTTACCTCTGGAAGAGAAGTTGTCTTCAAATTAATAAACATAAAATAATTATACAAATAGTCTTTTAAAAACAAAGTAATATATGTTGTTAGCATTCCAAGCCAAAATGTTTTACATAGTGCATTCAAATGAATTCAAAAATTCATTATAAGACACAAGATTAAGATTTATTAACCCAAACTTGCATTCGTATGCCTACTGCACATTTTTTTTACAGTTGATTTGCACTAAGTGTTTAAGAGCTATGCATCTAATTCCTCGCAAGTTGCTATCTGAGGTAACCAAACTGAGGAGATAACATGTATGTAAACTATCCTTCAGAAGAAGAATGTCTTTATTCTCATCTGCCATTGAGTGGAATGAACAGGGTATATTTCTCCAATATGGTGACATGGTGATTTTTTTTTCTGAATTTTTAAATTAATTTTATTCTATGTTGTGTCTGAAACATGCTACACATTTGCATGACTGGTGTTCTAGAGGATTTTATTATATTGCAGCAAGTGTTATTTACTTGAAATCCAGGATTTTTTCTTTTTCAGAGGGACTTAGGCACTGAATGTTTCCATGTCTGACATGCATGCGCTGGAGCCCATTATGTACTCAGAATCCTCAGGCTTCCTACAGACTCCTTGGAGTAGGAGCCACAGAAGTCATCTTGATTTTCTAAATTCAGGCTCAGGTCACTCAATGCCCACACCTTCAAGGTACCAGAAGCACATCCCATGAACCATATTTGCAGCTTGACTTTTGCTAACTAGGTAGCAGAAAGGTCAGCGCAGCTGAGAAGCCCTGAACTTCAGCCAGGAGAGCAAAGTGTCCAGGGAAAGCTCAGCACATTCACTGCGGTGGTAACCATAGCTGGATTCCTCAGCCTTCACTCTTTGTCTAGAGAAAGAGGGTAGGTGTTTTGGTCTTTTGTCTTGAAAACCCCTATGTAGTAAAAGACAACATTGATTTGGGTCAGAACAGGAAAACAGGGAACGCTAAAGATACTTAAGGACTTTTAAAATTACATCTTCTTCGTGTTCCTAAAATAAATATTAAGACAAAAAAAAATTATTTCCTAAACCCAAAGTTTTCTTCTATAGCTGTATTGTAATTGATATTGCTTATAATGTAATACTTTCAGGGACCAACTTTCAGAAATACTTTCACCGATGGGAGTATTTGCTATCCTATTCTGCTAATTAAGAGAAGTGGGGGCTAGTGTTTGTCTGTCAAGAGAAACACACTGGCTAAGGTTAGCTCCTTAGGCAGTGGGTATGGAAAACTCCAAAGCTTTCTGGAGAAGTGTTGCAGGACTCTAGGGAGCCAAACCTAGTTCAGTCTTGGGAAGACTGTCATTTTGGATCCATCCTTGGAGTGAGCTACCTCCAGACTGTCCTTGGAGAGAGCTAGTTGATGTGAACCTGCAGGAGAACTGGGGAACAAGCTAATATTGAGGTCAGCCAAGCGGAGGTCCAGTACAAAATCTCTCCCTGGCCTTCTTTTATTTTGCAGCACAAAACCACTGTGGAGTTATTTAAGAGAATAGCTTCATCATAATTATCCATGACAGCCCATGAAGTGCACAGCCACAGCTGCACTCAGGAGTCACAGTTGCACTGAAACTTGATACCCAGGGTAAAAAATCTGCACACACCCCCTCCTTGCAAAAAGCAAGCACACCACCTACACACTGTTTATATCCCAGTCATGTTTTACTCTGACCTGAAGGCAAGTGAGATATAGACTTTATGTTACAAGGGCAAATTTTCAGCTCAATAATTAAATTAAATTCAAGAAGGAGACAAGATGTATCATATGGTTGACAAATCCTGAGGCTTCTGACAAGGATCTATCCAACATCCGACAGGTGTAGCATGAGCTCTTAATCTGACCCTCTCCTCTACTCATCAACAGTACTAAATGCTGATCTGGAAGTGATGGCTCTTACGCTTCTTGCTGCTGAAGTCAGAGCTACGACTCCTCACCAGTAACATAGTTCCTGAGAGTTCACTGCCATGTCTCAAGGAATACCTCTGCTGCAGTGTTCCATGCCATGGCTTTAACAGTGGCTAATGGTTTTGCTATTACTTATTTTATTTTGGGATGACAATGACAGATCCTTGTTTTAAATATAGATGTACTCATTCCAGTTAGCTAAAATATAGTATCTAAACTACTTGGAAATATCTGGAGGGCTTTGGCAATTATGGCTAGGAACAATATTTGGAAGACCATCCAGTTCAAACGCCAGCACCCTGCGGTCCATC
>JANZLP010000072.1:40490217-40502215 GCA_026930925.1 Chelictinia riocourii
TCCTGCTCTCTGCAGCAGTAGTTCTGCAGGGAAGGATGTGCTACCACAGAGCACTCAACAAACCTATAGACTATCCAGAAAGACAGTACAGAGATGCTGTGGAACTATTTGCTTCACATTTTGGATGGAAAGATAATGACCCAAACAAAGAAGAAAAAAAAAAACCAACTTTTTTTGTTGCCAAACAAGGCGAATGAACAGGAAGCTGTGGAGGAACTGAGTTTTATGGCACACTGTATCTAACTTCTTCATGCTTATCTGCAGAAATTCAGGTTATTCTGAACTGTAGTCACTACATGCAGACTATAACCAACATTTAATAAAACGCAAATGAAACTGCAGGAAAAAGCTTTCAGAAAGACATTGATAGTGGTATCAAGAACAAGATTGGTTTTACTTAAATAACCCTTTCACTAGAAGTTAAACTTCTCAGAAACATTGCAATGGAACAATGCAATCGTTTTTTAGAAAGGATAACGTAAAAATGGTAGTTGTTTCTATTGTTAAGATATAAACATCAAATGTGAGCTTCTGACAGGATAGAAGCATAACGTTTTACAGTTATGATGAAGCAGTCAGGAATACTTTGATAATTTTTACAGATTCACAAGCTGTTTTCTGTTCCACAGAGAAAAATGTGCCTTTACAAACAGACAACACTTTTAAGACTAAGTAAAAGAATTCTAGAGACATCAGTAAATTCAGTCCCTCTAGGACAAGAATTGCTACTGATCAGTAACAATCAGATTAAGTAACTGAGCAAGAAAAGTTACATGCAGTGGGAGCTCTTACACAAGCTGCTTTCTAGTATTGCTGTGGAAGACTTTTTTTTGTGGCTATCTACCTTTTAAATCCCTGCTTATCACAAAACAAACAAACAAAACAAAACATCTACAGAGAAGTAAGAAATACAGTCATAAAAATAAACCAAGAACAATTCGCTATTATGAGTTACAAACCTTTAATGATGGACTACCCAAGGGACTTTTTGCAGATACGGAAGGAAGCATTTTTTTCTTTTCCATCATGTTGACTTTTATAGGAATATCATTTGGTGACTTTTTATTTTTTACATTAATAGCTTCACAGTCTAGATCTAAATGAGGTTTAGGAATCTCAGAAAAATGAGTTTGTGTTTTCTAGAATTAAAAAAGGTATTAAAAGCATTAAATTAATTAATTAATTAATTAAAAGCATATCAATGTCTTTTGTCAAGCTCACATAATTTATCATGGAACTTCAATTATATTGCATATGTATAAATATTAAAAAATTCTAAAAATAATTAATGATAAGGTTAAAGCTACCTTGTGCTTCTTTTCATTTTCAGGAACCATATTTTGGGGGGGTTCTTTTGCAAGATTCTCCTAAAAAGAGTTATGTGATAGGAAGTAAATATTTTGTTTAAATTCAGTTGTTGAAAATCTTCTTGGTGTAATTACAGAACACAGTCCACAATCACGCTCTGTTACAAAGTTCACACAAATATATGACTAAGATTTAGTCAAACTGCAGCATTCAAAAGACATTACTTTTGTATTCAGTTTCATTTCTTATACAACTTCTCCCATCTGTGCTAAGGAACCTACAATGCATCCCTTTTTAATGAGAAAACAGGATACAATCTTTATCACAGCTGTATTTAAAAAAGAATAAACTCTACTTTCTAGTTGTTATTTCATGCAAGAAACTAGAAGCATTCTTGTTTATTTAAGTAAATGTTCCTTTGCTGTCTTTTTAATTCTGTTTTGCATTTCTTTTGCCAGCTGAAAAATACTATATAGCAATCACAAAGTCACAGAACAGTTAAGGTTAGAATGGACCTCTGGAGATCATCTAGTCTAACACCCCTGTTCACAGCAGAGCGAACTACAGTATGCTGATCAGGACTGCGTCCAACAGGGTTTTGAATGTCTCCAAGCATGGAGACTCCACAACCTCTTTGGTCAACCTGTTCCTGTGTTTTATCTCCCTTAGAGTAATAAGAGTTTTTTCTTGTGTTTAAATGCTATTTCTTGTACTTTTTTTTGTTCTCATTGTCTTGTCCTTTCACTGGATACCACTGAGAAAGTCTTGCTCCACCTTTTTTACTCCATCCCATCAGGTATTTATATACACTGATAATACGCCCCTGAGCTTCCCTTCTTGAGGTTAAACTATCCCAGCTCTCTCAGTCCCTCTTTTCTGTCAGATGCTACAATCCCTTAATGATCTTGGCCTTCTGCTGTGTTTGCTCCAGTATGCCCTTGTCAGTCTTCTACTGGGCAGCCCAGTATTGTTTCAATAATACTCAAAATGTGGTCTCTCCAGTGTTGACTATAGGAAAAGGATCAGCTCCCTCCACCTGCTGGCAACACTCTTTCTAATGCAGCCTAAGACACTGAGCATATTTCTGGCTCATGTTCAACTGGCTGCTCACCAGAACTCCAGGGCTTTTCCTGCAAAGGTGCTTTCAATCCTGTCAGCCCCTAACCTGTACCGGTTCTAAAAGTTATTGCTTCCCCAGTCCAGGACTTCACATTTCGCTGTTAAACCTGATGGGATTCCTGTTCACCCATGTCTCCAGCCTGTCCAGATCCCTCTGAAAGACAGCATAACCATCTGCTGTATCAACCACTTCTCCCAGTTCTGTATCATCTGCTGAGGCTGCACTCTGTCCCATCATCTATGTCATTAATGAAAATGTTAAACAGTAATGGACCCAGAATCAACCCCAGGCATACATCACTAGTGACTGGCCTCTGGTGGGACTTTGTGCCACACTAATTGCAAACCCATAAGCCCAGCAGTTCAAACTAGCCCAGCTAGTTTTCAATTTACTTTACTGTCCACTCACCTAGCGCATATTTTACCAGTTTGCCTACAAGGCTGTTACAAGAAACAGTGCTGAAGCCTTACTAAGCCTGAGATAAACAACATCCAGTGTTCTCCCCTTATCTGCCAAGTCAGTCGTAGAAGGCAAAATTACACAGGTGAAACTAAGAGAATCAGGCCCACATTTGTTAAGTAGAATAGAAATATTTCTTTATAGGTTCAGGAGACACTTAATACATGTCTGGATGTATCCGATATGCAGGGAAAACCAGTTTTGTCTTGGACTGACTGCATAATTTAAAATGTATATGCCCTGGGTATCTCTAAAATCTCATGTAAAACAAGTTTGCTGTATTTGTGGATGCCATGAAGGTCAAAAGGATTTCACAGACTTTTTTTTCCTTGTTTAAACACTGCTTCAGTGATCAAATTCTACAGATTGTTAAAACCCTGTAGCTACCTGCAACTAAGCAAAACTCTTACAATTTACAATAAATACAGCAGCAGAGCATCATAAATCTGGGTATACAGAAATTTAAGACTTGAGATCTAAGAAAAAAGAATTCTTTGGCAGAAGAGACAATATTTGTATAGATTTTCTGTACAAAGCCAAGATCAGTCCCCTTCCAATTGCCTCTAGAAAGCACAAAGAATGTTATGTGTGCCACCTATTGCAAACAGGTAGTAATATTTGATATAGTCTTTTAGAACCTATTCCATCCAAATTGGTGCCTCTGTAGAACCCCAGCTGCTGGTTTTTGTGCCAGGGAAGAAAGAGAAGGGCAGCAGTTAAGCTGTAAAACCCCACACGTGGGGAATCAGTTCTGCACCGACTTGCGCAGCAGAGCGCTGGGGGAAGCTGTCGTGGGGAGGCCGAAGCTGGACTCCTTACGCTATGGAGTAACTTCACTCTGTTGTAAACCTGCCATACACGAGGAAGCAGAAAGACCAGAGATACATCCCAGACGGACCCATTTCACAGAATTCCTTCTTTGTAAAATGCCCGTCGATGCTGCAGCTGGAATCTGCCCAAGTCAGGATGGTTTCATGCTTCAGCAGAAGTGGACGCGGTGGTGCAGTTGCAGAAAAAAAGAGCAGTATGATGAAGCTGTCCCTTATCATCTGAGAGGCCGTATCAACAGAAAATATATCTTCCAGCAAGTGTCAGGATTTTTTATTTTATTAGAAAGTTCAGTGGGATTTAGTATGTTCACGTGAATGATTACACTGTCTTTGTTTTCAATTTTCAGATAATCTGAGAGCCATATGTTTATAAAATTTAAAACACTAGAAGTATTCTGGCACTCAGAAGACATTGTCATTTAAAGCAGCTTGGCTTTCGTTTGCCCTGCATCTTCTCCCACCCTTCACTTCTCATCAGAGCAGACAGAGAACGCTACCAGACTGCAGGGAGGACATTTAGCTTACGCTCAGCACAGCTGACAATAGAAAAGGCAATATAACTCTGTACTGGGCATAGGTGGATTTTTTCCCCGTGCTGTATGATTGGTTCAGCTTCACAGAGTGATGCTTTTCTATTTGCTTGAAGCTCTTTAACTATTAAATTTCCTCAGTACATATATGCATACACAGATAATATAACTAGAAGACAATGAAAAGAATAGCACAGCTTGATTTCTTATTTCTTTTGTTGAATTGTTTCAAGTTCTCTTCTTGGAGGAAGATGTGTATCTAATAGTTTCAGTTGGAATATACAAAGCTAATGATGTACATTGCTGATGTACAAAACAGATTTCCTATTGCAAGGAGCCTTAGACAATAAACATATAATGAGTCCACAAGTAATTTCTCACTGAAAACTAACGGTTCCAGAGCCCTTGACTTAAGTGTGGGATTTTTTTGTGAAGATGGCCAAAGCCATCACAAGTACATAAATTGAAAAAGGGCATAATGGCAATATCAATATGTCCAGAAAACTATTCAGACTCATGAATTCAACCTACAGTAAGATCAGCCAAGGTTATCACCAGATGTTTCTTGTCCCACATGCCACAGCTTGATTGTATTGTAATTAATTCAGCTGAAAAGTCTCTGTGAGAACTGTGCTTTCAGCACAATTTCAAGCTTGGTTTCAAATACCAGAAATCATTTCCGATTTCTTAAAACATCCTAGACAAAAATGAAACTCTGCAGTTAAAGTATGCCAAAAAGTACTTACAAAAACTTCATTTAAAGAGTGTTAAAGGAGTATTCTCAAAGCAGTTATGATTAAAGCTAGACCTTTGGGGTTCAGACACTTAGATATGTATAGCACAAAGGTTTAGGGCCTTATTCAGTAACCTATTTGCCCCAGACCATACTGCAAGTTCAGAGGTACAACAGAAATTTGAACTCGGATTTCTGCACCAAACCATAGTAGTATTTATCCAGTTAGCCATCCATAATATGAACAGACAAAAAAAATCAATATTTCCCAAGGTATTTTACAGCTCATCCTCCGGTTTTTTTATGGCATATCAGACCAAAGACCTACTATACTCTTGTTGTGAAGAAAGATGCTTTTAGTTATTTAAAGTTTGAGGTCCATTTAAAAATGAATTTCATTAAAGTCAGATACTCACCGGCATGAAGTTAAGACATAAATAAACCAGAACATATTTTATCGTAATATACCGCTTTATTGTGCTGCAGTATTTGCAGAAAGGACACATTGAAATGCACTTCCAAACTACTTTAAACCTAATTCTGGACAAGAGAAGCCTGAGACAAAATGAGATATGTTAAAAATTATGGTTCTGGTTTTCAGAGGTATTGACCATCAAAGCCTATATTTAACTTCAGGTAGAATTGTGTTCAGCATGTCTGAAAATTGGGACCTAAATTGAAGATAAGTGTTTTTACCTGGGTAACATCCCTTTAAGTACCACCCACAAATTATATAGTGATAGTTCTTCCCATAGGAAAATCATCTTTTGGATTATTTTAAGATAAAAGCACAGACCAATGTCAACCCTCTTACAAGCTGCATACTAATGCGAGGAGGGGAAGGAAGGATTTATTTGGAATCTTCTAATTGACCTCAGTGGAATTGGGCCTGGACCCATTAAAACATTTATGAAAAGCAGTTACAGAGCATGAATAGCACCCAGTCTAAAACATTAATGTCTAGGTAATATTAAAAGTAATTTGTTTAAAAATAGCAGGGAGGGGAGGAGCAGGAGCCTGGCTGCATTAAGGACTAAATTCCTCCAACTTTCTCTTGGTCTTTTTTATCGTGATTTTTTTAAAGTTGCAAAGAGAGAAGTTGCTTTTTTTCCTTGGGCTTCTCCTCCCCCAACACTGGCCCAAGTGTTAGTGATACTCCTCATTTTCACCTTAGCCCTGCATTATCCTGATTTTTAGACTAAGGTGCCAACACATCACAGCTTCATCCTTTCTCAGGAATGACGTAGGCAGTTAAAGGCATTAAAACAAATAGGCCTCCAAAATTAATGCATTTTGCAGAAAGTAAGCGTGGGGGTATCCAAAGCCAGAGGATATGTTCAGAATAGCGGAATTCAATTCCAGGGTGTCACAAAATGTTCTCCATCACCACAGCATGGCAGAAACCCGTTCTTAATGCTATGATAGATGCTCTAAATAAGTCACTTACTCAGAGTTATTGGATATGGGAATATGCAAACCTACCAATAATGCTAGAGCCTATGCTTTATGAAGGGCACAGGTACCAGAGAGGTAACTGCCTCCCTAAGGATTTAACAGTAGCTGCGTAACCCCATGGTGTCTTGAATATGAGCCTCTTACAGCGGCTTTTGGGATAGCGCCTAGTCCAAACAAAAGCTGCCGTTAATGCATGATCTGTAGCTAACAAGTACCAGCAAGGAAATTGCCTAGCAGAAGTTAACCCAGTTAGCAATGAAAAGGGAACAGACTGGTAGGAAATGTCTGTGACCCTCCCTGACCAGTACATCTTCCCTCCAGTTCCCAAAGCACTGACTTCTCCTGTGGCCCTTTACGACTTATATCCAGAACCTTCCAAACCAAACAATGGCCATATGCACATTTACCTTTGAACGCATGGACGTGGTGTTGCACCTCTTTAAAGGTAGAAGAGCCACGTAGTCATCCTAGAACTATAAAAAGCATACTTTCAAAAGCCAATGTAGCAGCCCAGCTTTTGCCCAGAAAAGATCTGCCAAGAGTATGTGATTCCAATGATTATTTTCCGTACTGCTTTGAAAGGGACATAGCAGCGATGTGACTGAGTCATCTCACCAAGGGCCGTGGCTGCTCCCATCGGAAGGCTGCCCATGGTAGAAGTCAGCGCCTCGCCATTTGTCCTGGCCAACCTCCAAAGCCCTCCCCTGCCTGCTTTTGGCTACCTGCAATTTTTCATGGAAGTATTTAAGACGAGCCATTTTGGAGATGAAAAGCAAAGCACTGTGATTTGAGAATTTTGTTTCAATGTCTCGTGAAAGCTGTGGTCTCAGTGCTTTGTGTCCTTGTAGTTAATTTGCACTCCCTGCCTGGGCTGTGTCTTACAGAGGCCACTACAGCCTGTTTCTCAGACAAGTCAACATTTAACCAAACACAACTACTTTCTTTTCTTGTTTATTTTTCAGAAAAAATAAAAGATTTTTTTTCTGGGGGTATGTATTTTTAGGG
This sequence comes from Chelictinia riocourii, assembly GCA_026930925.1. Taxonomy (NCBI): domain Eukaryota; kingdom Metazoa; phylum Chordata; class Aves; order Accipitriformes; family Accipitridae; genus Chelictinia; species Chelictinia riocourii. The sequence goes on from JANZLP010000072.1 coordinate 40,497,658, forward strand.
AAGAAACAAAATCTCCGCTAAAAAATACCTGACGAACATTTTTCAAGTAGGCCTACTTTTTATTTTTTAAGGTCTGTTCCTAGTACGGAATCTTTGATGTAGTCAGCAAGACTTTTCTTCTGCCTAGAAGACCTATTGATATATAGCCAAAGAGAGAGCAGAGAAAAAAACCCACTCTTATATGTCACCGGACTCTTAATCTATTTTATGAGCCTTAAACACTACAACTCTTTGCACAGTAGAAATTTCAAAAGATGTAGAAACTCCATTTTTTCTCCTTATGTGGCTTTTCTAAACCTGAAGTTTTACTTTTCATGAATATTTTTAACCAGCAGAAACCTTTTTAGGCTTTTTCTTACATCTATCCTTTGTCAAGGAAGAAAGAAGCAATCCTGTGAATCAGATCCCATGTGCATAATCACACAACTATACGAACTAATCGCATCCATAAAAAGCATTCGGTTCCAACATTGCTGTATAGGGAATGCTTAGCCTTAAAAATTATGCTGTTTGGACTAGCAACTTTGAATACATCTTATGAGCAATCCATCTGCACTAGTACTTTTTTTTTTCTTTTTTTAACTTAAATCAGGGGACATGAGCAACCTGACAGTGTCTATAATAAGCCTCCTGATTACTTCACCTTTTGTAATTCTTGCTTCTTTTTCGTCTCACATTTCTGTTAGACCAAGATGCACGTTGTTCGAGCGTTTTAAAAAAGGGATCAGATCTTGATTGCCAACTAGGACGTTTAGAGTAGTAACCTCAACGAAGTTTATAACGAGCTTCAAATTTGTTACGCCATATAGAGGCGTCACCCATCATAAATAATGCAAGTTGGCTGGGCTGGACTTGCCACTTAGTCTGGGAGGACTCCTCTACAGCACAGATCTGCCACCTTTATTTTGAGTCACTGAGTCTCGGCCGAGCCTGCGGGCTCTCCCTGCAGGTGGAGGGGTGGTGCAGGCAGCGCGGCAGCCGGGCACGAGGGGTGGTGGGCATGTGGAGATGCTGACGACATGGGGGAGACGGGGTGGTGGTGGGACCTGGAAGCTGGATTCCAGTGTCTGTGGAGGGAGAGGTGACAGGGCAGATGGCAGGCTCCTCGCACGAAGCCGGGCTTCCCCATACAGCTTCTTCTGCCACCAGTGGCTGTAACACTCATGTGCTGTGGGGTGGCTGGACTCTTGTGTACTCACCATCTGCCAAGTTGTCTGAGTGCCAGAAGCTACTCATGTTAAACTCCAAAAGGAAGCTGTCAAAAGAGCAAGAACAGAGGATGCTTTTTCAGCAGCCTGGAAGGGTGCAGGTGTCAGGGAGATGGCCCTGTTGCCTGGTGAGTATCAGTTCCAAAACATTTACTATGAATTTGCTGGCAGTGGAAGTCTGAGTTTGGGTTTTTTTTAAATTTTTTTTCCTCTCCACATGATAGACTGTATCATGGTATCTGTACTGTGGAATATCTGAATGGGCTTTTTCCTGAAGTACATACTATGCAGGGGCCTCGCCAGCAAAGGAAGGAATGAGTACAGCAGCCCCTGAGGCTGGAAGGGGATTCAGTCACCATGAGACCCACCTGAGGAGCAGGCACGGGCTGTCAGGGAGCCCGTACACTGGCTACTTGCAGGTAGGTGCACGTCACATTGAATTATTCTGTACCGATATGCTCAAGCTCTCAGAGCTGGATCTTTTCCACACCTCCCTTTCTGCACACCCAGCAAGCTGAGCAGCAGCACTTTCATCCTAATTTGAGCTTGAACTCCGATTCCCCCCAGCAGTTTGAGGTAAGCCTGAATCCAGAGCTTGATTCAAGGCCTGCTGTCTCTCTTCCCTTGTGTCTCACTCAGGCCTGAGCTCCCTGGCTTCCTTCTTTCAGCCTTTGTCCCCTGCGAAACAAAGGTGTACATTTGCTCATCATGGGCAAAGGAGACAGGCAAGAGGACTTGTCATCAAGGATCTGCACGGGGCCCCGGGAGACCCGAGTCCTATTTCTGACTCTGCCACTTTGTACTGCGTGACTTCAGGTAAATCCCAGACCCACTCTGGGCCGCTGCCTCTCAAAATGGGAATGGTAATAGCTTTCTGTCTCCCAGGAGCAAGGTGCTGAGCTGAATGTCAGGTGAAGGCTGAGAGCAATGCCCTGTGGGGGTCCTCTGCTTGCAGCTTTCTCAGCTCTTGCCCCTGTTGGTCTGAGCCTCCCAAACACCCCCATCTTTTGGTACTCACATGAGGAAATCACTTATCAGCCATTTCACTGCAGCTAGAAAGGCATAAATTGGCTGGAGAACAAAAGAAGAAATGAGAAATACCATAAGGACCTGGTCAGAGAGTTTATAATTGTTATGCAGGACCCTATGTTTCAGACCAATTCCTTCCACTGATCAGAGCTCTTGAAGACAGGCTGGAAATTCAAGGTCTGGGCATCGCTGGAAATTCAAGGTCTGGGCATCACTGGAAAATGTTCAAAATACATCAAAAGCCAGCAGAGCTGCCTTGCTACTAATAATATCTTCTCACCCCCTCCCCATCAGGGTCAGGGAGTTTATCACAAATGTATGAAGGACTTTGAAGATGTAATTGCTTGATGATTTCTCTCCAGTATGGACGACCTTGAGAGCTCAGAGCAGGAGAGAAACACAGCTAAATGGGACACCACCAGTTTAGGATGCTTTTATATTCTGATAGCAAAGTGGTGTTTCTGGGACAAGCAACAGCATTGCCCAGGATTTAGTATTATCTGCCATTGATTGATTATGCTTAACTGTGCTTTCATCCAGCTTTTCCTCAAGATGGCATTACTTCTATCAGCTTCCTGCTTTTCAGTTACAAATTGGAAATCCAGCATTGTCCCAGGGACAATTCAACTGCAGAGGATCCTGCTGCTTCTTTTCTTCATGGTAACCATGTCTAATTTTCATCTCTCCCTCTCACAATCACACTGTATCCTCAAACCCCAAACAGATGCAGCAATCACAGGACACAAGATAATGTTCCATTACTGCTAACTGATTTATCTTCAGCCAAAATAAGTCAGCAAATAGTAAAATGTATAGATGATTGGGAATTTGACTGATTTTTATGTATGTATATGAAAAATTGACTTTTCTTGATTTCTTCTTTTTCAAGGGTTTTGCTAAGAGGGGAAAAGGACAGATGGAGGCTGAATGCTCACCTTTTTATTCTCTTCCCAATTCACCTCGGTTTTGACAGCTCATATTTTGTGACATTTCTTTCAGTAATCAGAATTGGAGGATATGATCAAGCAAATATTTTCACTACAATCACAGTATTTTTTCTATCTAGCATAAATATAGCCATTGCAAAATGGACATACTTTTAAAAATGTAACATGTTGTTAAAAAGTAATATTTAGTTGAAAATTCTTTTACTGGAAAAAAATTACAACGTCATGCTCTAAGAAGTACTTCCAGCACACCACATTTTAAAGTATCAAAACCCCGATCATAACAGTAATAAACTCATCCCTGTTTAGGGTTGCTTCAACTGGTTTGAAGGGACCTGAGTGTTGAGTAGTTACTGAGTTCTGCCTGTTCGAGGCCAGGTTAGGAAGGTAGAGTGGGATTATTAGCTTGTTCTTGAGGCTGCATTTGGGTACTGGCAAAACTATTCTCTCTGACAGTTTGTTCCCTGGGCTATCAGCATTTCTCTGCCACTTTAACCCCTCTTTCTGTTGCTCCAAGCCCACTCATTCTTCCCTGTAAGGCTGTCAGCTTTCTTCCAGCTGCTCTGTTCCCTGACAGTGCAACTCTCCTTTTGAGCTGCTGAGTAAAACCATGTCCTGGTCATTTCAGCTGCTCACTGGTTCCTTGGCTTTTAGGAGAAGCTTGGCATACTCTAGTTCCTGTCCCCTCTGGTCCTTACGACTTTCAGTGAGATCCTATATGTCAATAGAGAGCCAAATTGGAAATCACTGTCAGTGGCCATCACTGCCTCAGAAATCTGTGTTAGGGGAGTTTGGACATTCCCATTACATGAAAGCAAATGTCTACTGAACTCTTTGGGGGAATGTGCTACATCAAGGTGTTGGAGATGTCCTAGGAGAAAGCCTCTGCAGCCAAGCCCAGAGAGGGCTGCATGCTGACAGATACATACACTGAGCAGAGGCCGGGCACCGCTGTGGTGGTGGTAGGGTACTTTACACATTGCTTGATAATCATACATGGTCACCCTGCAATCAAAACAAAACAAGCAAACAGTCAAAAGCAAGCAATGCAGCTCCCTATGGGACACACATATCAGCTTTTTCTAAAAAATTTCTTGTATGGAAAAACTAAAGCAGTCGCCTGCTTACACATGTCTTTGCTGTTTGGCCAGTGCTGGATCTTGCAAAGCAAGAAATACAGGCTCTGGATTAATGTAACTGGGTCAGTACAGGAGGAAATATGTCCCTAATTTCAAATGGTGAGTAAAGCAGGCTGTGAAGCAGGAGAATTATAATTTTAACTACCTCAGGTCCCCCTTACAGTGTTTCACAGCCCCTACTAATACAAAAAGATTTGCAACACTTTTTTTTTTAAATTAAAAATGAAATAAAGTT
>JANZLP010000072.1:40506690-40518932 GCA_026930925.1 Chelictinia riocourii
TGGCTTCCCTTTAACCGCAAACCCAGGTTTTGTGTATTTAGCTTCGCCCTACGGACAGCTGCGGAGTTTCCCACCCAAGAGCAGCTTCCACATGTGTCCTGTAAATACAGCCCACATCTGCTGACCTTCCACCGAGGGTTTTCACGATGGGGGCCATGAACCGTCGCAGCCTTTTAAATGTTGCTGCTCCGTCGTTCCGGCTGTCTCAGCTCCGCGACCTGGAGGTGTGAGCCCCAGGTTTCAACCAGCAAAGCAATCCCAAACCCCCTGCTTGAAGGTGGACTTCAACCACCCCACGCTTGCCCAAGCGGCTCATGCTCCAGCTTGACCCAAATCCCTTTAAAATGAGCTCAGGTGCCCACATTTAGACCGGCTGCAGATGTGGTTCTGGATCACGGAGCGAGCCCAAATGACAGGAAGGAGGAGAGCATCTCCTGAAGGCACCATCACCATCAGCCGGAGGGCTGGGTAGGGCACTCCGTGGTGCTCCGGTGGCCACTGCCCACGTCGGCTTCCCAGCCCCTATGGAAACAGGCAGCCGCCCCATCCCGGGGAGGGTTGGGTAGTGAGAGGGGTTTTCTAATTAGATGCACCATTTGTTAATGGTGGAAACGTTGTCCTTTTATTGCTTTGTTACTGCAGGCAATGTCTCCAAAATATCCCATGTAGGAGAAGTTAACTGATAGGAGCTGAGCTATTACTTCATCAGAAACTCCATGACCTGGGGAACTGTTAAAAACCTAAATAATAACAAACCTTTTATTTACAACCAGTAAATTATGCCCATATGTTTCTGAGCAGATCCTTGCTTAACAGATGAATTAACGTGCCAGAAATAAGACATGTTAATGCACATATTTTTTCAGCAAACCCTGATGCTTAATATGGCTAACAGCCCTTTTGTTTCGTTATGTTCTACCCTCTGTTCTTAGTTTTAGTGTTTCCTGGAAAACCAAATTATTTATTTATTGGGAGGGGGGGCAAAAATAAAATTTTCAATTGAAAATATCATTCTCCCTGTGGTGTTTTCATTTCAAAATACATTTCGATTTTGTGTGCGTGGGGATATCTCACTCCCAAATGCACCCTCATCACCATCAACCACCACCACCTGAGCAATACTGTCCTGCTTAAACAGAGGTTTTTCTGGCATGTGGAAGAAGAGGCTCCAGCCTCATACCTTCCTGCTCTCCAGAAATTCCCGAGCAAACACACTGGGGAGAAAGGAAGGAATCTTGGTAACACAGAAATTCAGGAACCTGAAGCTGAATGTTGCACAGCCTCAGCCCCCAAACAGGAAGCAAATATGCTCTGCTAAGACGCAGCACGGCTCAAAAATCCACCACAATTTGCAGAAATCCCTGGTAGCCGAGTCTCCTACACAGGTAAAACATTTTGGCCAAGTCTGTCTGAAAGTCCGCGTCTCTAAGAGGAGCACAGCAAGAACCGAGGCACCACAGGCCCCTTGGGGCTGCCCCGGGAGATCAGAGCCCTGCTGGGTCCCTCCTTGGGTGTCCAAGGCTGCACTTTGAGCAGAAACAGGCCAGAAAGGAGCAGATGTTCTTGAGAAAGGGCACCAGAGCTTCACAGACCCAAGAGGTTCTCTGGACGGTCACCCAGGTAGAGACCCGCTCAAAGCAAAGCCCACCTCCGCCTCACAAAGCACTACCGGGAGGAATGTGACCTTCCTGCTGGACCAGAGACCTACACCTTGGAGCAGACGGGCCAGGACTCCAAGCAAGCAATCCTCACAGCGCGCGGTTCACCAACGAGCTGTAGATAAAGGCTTTCTCCAGCCAGTAACAGACCAGAAGATTACAACCTCCTTGTAGGCAACTCGCAGACAACAGCAATAGGCTAAACGTCACATTCGATCATTAATGACAGATGCATTATTTATTTGGAATCGTGTGCTTCATTCAACTAATTACATCACCGCTACTAGCTTCTGATGAGGCACAGCGCTTGGAGTCACGTCCCAGGAGTCAGACCCTGTCCAGAGCAACACGAACCACGACTGCCAGCACCGGAGCTCGGCAGCTAAGTGCTGTTTCACTTCCCCAGGAAAAACAGGCAGGTTTTGCCAAAAGCTGCTCGCTGCCTTGCAGATACCACAAAATCAGGCATACTCCGGATGGCCAACTTTTGGCGCTCCTTCCGCACGCTGCCAGACGTCCAGAGGGAGTTGGTGAAACCAACTACTGTCCCCCAAGGGCTCGCTTGGCAGATTCGGAAGAAAGGGGCGCAGCACTCGTGTCCTCCCACCCCAAGCCGTTCTCGCGCCCACAACCCAGCCTCCAGGCTGCAGGAAGAGGTAAACACCACATTGTGCCAAATCCATCAGCCAGGCCAGCGCCTGCCCAGCGCTCATGGCCCCACCACGCAGTCCTCGCTGCCCGTGCCAGGGCAAACGGCCCCGGGAAGAGAATCGGCATGGAACCCGGCCTTCCCCCAGGGCAGAGTGGTCCCTTCTCCCATCCTTGCCATAGCCCTGAACATTTCACCTCTACCCTTCCAGGCACGCAGCCGAAGGCAGCTGCCCCCATACCACAGCTGGGCAAGCAAAAACCAAGCAAGGGCCAGAAGAGGGCAGAACCCTCTTTCCCTGGAGGGACCAGTCCCGAGTCAGGATGGGAACCCCTGGAGACGAGGAGAGGGAGGCTGTCTGCCCCAGGGCCTTGGTGCAGCAGAACGGCTGCACATGGCTGCACTACAGACAAAACTTCACTTGAATGCAAAACCAGAAGCTTTTAGCATCCTGTCCGGTAGAATCAAATTTTTATATCCTTCCATGCCCAGTAAATTCTGTTCACAAAGAACAAGAAAAAAGGAAGTAAAAGCCTTAATAAATGCTGGAAGAGCAGGGAGCTCACACCAACTCCCAGCCCAGCATAGCTCCTGGATAATCTAGGCAATAGTTTATTTTTCTCTCCAGTATCATTTTCCCAGCTTGATCTCTACTGTCGCAGTATGATGGTTTCACCCCATTAGCCTTGCTTAAAAAAGTGATCCCAGGACTGTGAGTGTTATTGCCCACATAAATCAGGAGGCTTTGAATACGGAGCACCTTTAAATAAACAGCTGATGGAAGTGAAGTTCCGGGATCATTATTAATAGCTTTTCATTTCTGTGTCCGCTGTGCTGTGACATTCTTTCCCAGCAGAAAGCCTCCGCTTCCTATCCCCAGTACATCTGATCCCTTGAGTCCTCCAGTCAGAATGAATGACTGTACCTTTGTGTTAATTGCATAGCCCGTTCCACAAACTGAATACTAATATTAACTAGCAAGAGGAGGAGAGTTTGCAGACCAGGAGCGATGGGACAGTCGGAAGACAGGCGCGCCAGCCCCGCTGCCGTCCCCTGCGCACAGCGGCGAGGAGCGCTGCTGGTCCTCTAAATGATGCCTTGCTAGCAATAACTGAGGGTTAAAGCTTTAATGGCTTTACTTAGCCTCACAAATGAAAAACCTGGAATTTACAGTCTTCTGCAAGCCAGAGTCACTCTGACAGCAGGAAATACTGGTTTTTTTTCAAAATGAACAGTTCAGGGTTGGTCAATATTAAGACAGTAACAGTCAAGAAGAAAACACAGCATCAAAAAGGAGGAGAGATACTTCACCGTTAGGTATACAGGTGTACAAACGCATCTTCGTGCTTCTGCTGTTTAAAAGCATATTTATGCCCCTGGGCAGGAGCTGAAGAACTCACGGGCTGCCACCTCAAAATCTTTGTCTGTGGTGTGGCTTGCAGGTAGGTTTGGAGGAAGGTGCAAGTCCAGCACCCACCCTTATGCTTCCTTTTTCATGACAGACAGAGGGTGACAGGAATGAATCACAGCAGCAGAGTGCTGGGTCCTGGCTAAACCCAGATTTTGGTAATCCCAAAGGGATTTGCCACAATCCTCACCCCATATCCTAACCTCCAAGCCTGGGGACGATAACTGACACCTTGGTTCTTGTTAGTTCCTTCACGGACAGGTTGATATTAGGTAAAAACAATTTTAAATAATTTTGAAACGAAGCTTTACACATAACTTAAACCCAACGCAAATAAATCGCATCACTCGGTCTTTCATAGCCACCTTGTAAGACCTTCAGAAGAACAGTTCCTGGGGAGATTTACGATAACAGATGATACAAAGCAGCAAAGCATCATCGTTCACCTCCCAAATCTGAATGTACAATAGCCTGGTAATTCAATAGATTCGGTTACTGGCTGAAAGTGACCTGTACTCAGGACACAAAAGCAATTGTAAACCCCTGCTCCTCTTTACATCTGAATTTCAGAGCTAAGAGAACACCTTGGAAGATCTCTACTAATGGCAAAGTTTGTAACATGATGTTTGCATCCCAGGTGTAGCCATACCAAACGCTTCAAGTTTCTCCTGGCAAAATCAACTGGATAAAAGGAATTGATATAATTCCCTTTCAACTGATGTAGCACGTTCGGTCACCTTATTGCAAGTTAATATTCAGGTTGCAATATCTTGCATCCATTGGAGCTTTGCAGAATTTCCTCAGGAAGGTCATAAAGTAAAATATTAGAGTAGTATAACTTAAAGGTTACAAAAGCACTGGCTATGGAATCAGCATTAGTCTGTGACAGCATTGGCTCCAGTCCCAGTGTAGTTTATAGGAAATAAAGGCAAGAACCAAACACACATTTAATAAAATGAACAAAACCATGTTAGAATCAACTGCTGGATCGGATTTTTTTGCTCTTTTTTCAGTGGCTCACAACCGCCATTGGATTTCCCTTGGCTGTCACTGCTCGTACAGCTTTGTGTCGTTACATATAAGCATGTCAAAAGACCAGGTTCGCTCGCACATCCTGAATAGGAAATTTGTACCTATAGAACTTGTGCCATGTACTTTTCTATTCATCAAGGGAAGGAAGAAAAATTTCCCTGCTGTTCTTGTAGCACTTCAAGGTTAAAATCCATACTGACAAAAATAATGCAGCAGAGGTAATAAACATTCACAGAGATTAAAATAATTGCACAAAAGGCAATTTCTTCACCGGTAAATGAAGACACCAAGCTAAAAGAAGAAATTAAAACCAGAAGCCGTCCTAAGAAACTAAAAGCTGTCAAAGTAAAAGAACTGCCTTGAATGTTAAGCTGAGCTATTTCAGCCAGTCCTTTTTCACAACCTTTTCTCTCCTGCTAACTTTTATATTACAGCTCTATTGCCTGTACAAAGTTGCTGAATTGAAGCTCTGCCTGTCAGGGGCTCTCATCTGTGCATGCTTTAGCTCTCAGTTGTTAGTGGATTTGCTTCAGCTGCCACTATTAAACCGTTGCATGTCAAATTACAAAGCAATTAGGGTGAACTAGATAGTTATAATACACAGGTTAAAAAAACTCCAGAAATCCTAACTCTAAATTTTCTAGGCTTGTAATGATGACTTTGGAAAGTATGAAAATATCTTTTTAATTAATATAATCCCCAGATTAATGAAATGTGCTTCACCTGGTGTCATGTAAATTTTTTCTCTTTCCACCTCTCTCTTTTTCCTTCCTCCCAGGCTTTTTTTGCTTAGGAATGTTTCAATTTCACTATTCCACACTGTAAGAAATAGCAGAAGCATAACTTGAGTATTTGCTAAAGCAGCTAGTGAAATAAGAAGGTGGATCGATAAACTATCCAAATGCTTTATTGTATATTCTGACCCCTGAATTTTGCCTCATTCTGTCTAGCGTTACTGCAGAAATACTGTATCTAAGATGAAATCCCTTGGAAGTATTCCATTAATATAAGGCAACTAGAGTGGTGGTATGAAAAGGAGTCTAGAGAATGGGTCATCGATAGCTGCCACCACTGTGGTCTGAATTAGGAGCCAAAGAGGGAACGATGCAGAGCTGTGGCTAACTCATTTAATATCTCTGCGTCCCAGTGCGACTCATAATATTTAATTGCATATCTAATGGAAAATTCAGCCTCACCCTATGGGTTACTGTGTTTCCTCAATTTCTCTTACATTGTAGAAGCACAGCACTTCACAGGACTGGTTATGCCATGAAAAATAATTAGTTTATGCCTGAACAGGGTTTTCAACATACAGATCATTCTGTATGACAGAGTAGTATTAGATAAAGAACCAAGTTATTCAATTGAATTACGGAGCCATAAGAAAATTATTGTCTCTTATTTTTAATCAAGCAGATTCCAAGCCAGATTAGTCCCTGATGATGATGCTTTGGCTAATTCAACAGGTTTTATCGCCACCGGAAAACGTTCTTCCCCTTTTTGCTCCTGTGCACCCCTCAGTTTTCACTGCTGTATGTATAATCCACTTAGTAAAGCCAGCTCTAGGTTTCAGGTTAGCCCTTACCTTCGGTAAGCAGTAATTGTTAAGACAGCTTGTTGAAGGTAAATAAAAAGCCTTGTTGGTTTGGAAACAAAGCTCTCCATCTTGTTTGGGGTTTTTTATGAACATCCTGTTTAACCATCACTCGCTGCAGGGATACCTGAGTCTAGAAACAGCTCGGAAAGTTTGAGAGAATTAAGCACCAGTCGTTCTGCATTTCTTTCCATGGCATCAGAAAAATCTCAGGTTAGAGACGTGCATATGATTTCATATGCATGAATGCTTCAGCGCCCTCCCACCAGTTATAGACTCTTTATTAGCCTCCATAACCCAAGCAGAAGAATTTCAATACTGCCTTTAAGGGTCACTTGAGCAGAAGCTTGAAGACAAATTGTACTGCTGGGGCCAAAGAAATGTGGTAGCTAACCGGGTAAAAGAGAACTTATTTTTGTTTGCTGAGATACAGAGGTATATTATTTGCATAGTCATCTTTGCAAAGATGAATTTCTGATGGTAGGAACCTGTTTGTAGTCAAGAGGTTCAACAGCTTCCGTCTTTCCAGACTTGCGCCAATCTTTGGGACAGATCAATGTTAATTTATACCAGTGGGAGATCTGGACTAGGTCTTTAAGATTTCCCATTTCTTATTTAGGCTGTGGTCTCCACAGACCCCTACTGCAAGAGCATCCTTATTATGAGAAGAGCGGGAGAGACTTGCCAGCACCCGCTGTCTGCTCCCTTGTTCCCTCGCCCTACATTGTACTCTACGTTTTTTACACTTTTTCTTCCATTTATTACTCTTACATTGGAAATCAAATACAACAGTCATAAAGAACAACAGCACCAAAGAAATAAAAGCCACAACAATAAAAGATGAGAAAAAGGAATTTCAGTTAATGACATCTATCTAGGGAGATTCCCCCTACAGGGGAGTGGAGCAATATGGAAGGACATTCAGAAGGAAGCTAGCCCCTCAGTCCAGTAAAATTCACTTTGCATCTTGATATGATGACCTTTTTAAACCTTTTCTTCATTTCTCAGAGCCCTACTTGCTGACTTCCTTTTCTCCCTGTTGCTCCTTATGGTTGCCTTTGATTTGGGGAAGTTTTTTGTGTTATCACTAGAGCAAAGAATTAGGCAAAGTGAAAAAGATATGAGATTTTTTATTAAGTGTCCCATAAAATTAGTAACTTATGAAGCTCTAGCGCGGATTTGCCAAGTTTCTGCACACCCCAACTTCATTCTAGTTACATAGTGTAACCAAAAGGAAGGATCGCTACCAAAGTTGTCTTTGTTCAAAGAGGGTGGTCCTAGTTAGGAGCTTGGATGTTGCAGCTAACTTTTAACCATATAAAATACCACAAGAGGTAGCCATGGAGTTTTGCATTTGGTGAACAGAAACACCAACAGATGAGAGGGTAGCTCTCATCTAACACATGTCTTTTCAATTAACATGAGTTAATGAGCAGAATGGAGGGGACTGTACGGAGACACCCTCCTTGGGGTGGTGACCAGCAACTAGGGCTGGGTTCAATCACAGTAACCTGTTTGTCAGGTGTAGCTGGAGCAAGAAAAGGATCTGTATCCTCAACCACATCTCTCTTGCTAGGTGTTTGATCTAAGTGCCCTGCAAGGTGTCAGGCACCTTCTTTGCTGGGGATCCGACAGCTGATATGTTTTGTGTACTGCACAATAGGTAATGGAAGTCGTTAGAGGTCTGCTAATGTCTCCTTTAGGTTGGGGCTTTCCTAGGGCCTGGTCCCATAGGAACGTGATTATTCTGTGAAGTGAAAGAGAGATCTCTCTGTACCGGGAGCTCTCATTGAATTCGTGCCTCATCCTGCAGGCAGGGCTGCCCAGAGCAGTTCTGAGATGCAGACCTCTTAATAGCATGGTGGCAGACCTAATCAAGCCCACAGCACAGTCTGTGGCAACCTTCCTAAACCAAACTTTGCCCCTCTGCACTCGTTCTTTACAAGTACTCAGCTCCCACCATTTCAAAGCAATCTTTTCAGAAAATCAATAGTTCTTCATCTCCTTCAGAATGAGAGCAAGTAGGACACTTGGACGTTTGCTTTGTAATCTCTTCAAAAATTGCTTTCTTGTCTTCCCAACAGAATTAGGAAATATTGCAGTACCAAAAAAAAACCCTCACGTTTTTTCAGCACAACATCTCAGCTGTAGGACCAATCTTTACATTCCTTTTCATTTAGGGATTACCCTAAGCTCACTGGTCTGTTTATACCTTAGGCACACACATACATCCTTGTTCCTCACACAGAGGAATTATTTGTTCTCACAACTCCACTTTCAGGAGCCTGCTGTAGAAACCTTTACCGTTTTAAAATTTCCGTTTTCTCTCCCTCTTTCCTCGCAGTAGCCCTTTAGCTATGAAAATGAACTGCTCTGCTCCCGCAGTGCTGAGCTGCTGAATCCAATCGAGGAAGGCTGGCCAGGCTTCACATCCCCGTCAGACACAGCGCTGACCTTTTTTTCCTAATTGACAATGCAGGGCTTTGTGCTAATAGGATGACATCATTACGCAGAGCTGAAATGCTTTCCCTGCTGTCTCTTTTGTCTCTCAGTATTTTTCTCCCACACTTTTAGAGGAAGTATTTCACTAGGAGGGAGCGTAAGGAAGACAGTTACACAGAGCCTAAAAAGCATATGCAGAAAACATCCTCAATTTCTCTCTCTCCATTTTTCCTTACTCGCACTAGTTACCAACCACATATCCCAAGCCCTCACTATGTACTGAATCTTCCTTTTCCTTCTTCCAGGTTATGACCACCGATGCTTCTTTTCTGTATTTGCTTTGCCTCACTGCCCTCAGCTAGGCTGCTGGGGAGATCCTGGTTTCTTCCTGATTTTGAATTATAATTGTAGTTGTTAGCCTACTGTCCTTTTACAGCTCTAATTTTATTCAAACAACTTGTTAACAAGATCCTTGTGCATCTCTACAGCAATAGATAGTTAACTGAGGTGCCTAATTCTGTGTTCAGTTGTTGGCAGTTAACTTTTGCTGTGATACTCAAAACATAAAGTTTTAAAACAATACTTCACAGAATATATGGAGGGGAAGAAGCCCCAAAGAAGTAGAAAATATTAAGAGCTTCATCTTAGCTGTCTTGTGAGATTGGCTCACCCATTTCAGTGAGTACTACAACCTTTTGAGATGCTACTTTAAAGCTTAAAAAAATTGCCTTAGTGCTGGTTATAGATTGGCAGTCATGTGCCAAAGCACAGTCTCGGCTAAGCCAACAAACCAGATAAATACATATGATGGGCTTTTGCTGGAGAAGACAGCAAGAACAGAAATTTCCCACTTCTGCCTATCCCCCCTTTTTTTCTCCCCTCTCCCATGGCTGACATACTGGGTACTTCTAGCCCATGGTATATATTTCCAGCCTGCTTCAGCACCTAATGAAATGGATTAGCTCAGATGCCAGGTACTTCTGTGAACCTGTTCACCCTAAGCTGTTTTAATTTGCCCAGAAATGCCCTAGGAGCTGCAGCAGTAGAAGAGAAGGGTAGTATTGACCAGCTGGGAGAAGCAGCCTCTTAAATCACTCCAGTTAGCTCCATAGGACCATGGCTGTCTATATCCTTGCTTCAAGAAAGGCAAGCAGAAACCATAAAACAGACAAAACAGAGTGAAGAAAGGAAAAGATTCCGGAGGGAGAGGGAGCAGATCCCATTGCTATTCAAGACTATCCAAAGTTGGTGGGAATAGGGATTTATCTATTTTCCTTTTTTGCCCAATCAATGGCCAGCTATTTCATAGAAGACTCCTGGACACATGACAGTGATCTTCATGCCGTCCTTTCTTTCCTGCATTTAAGCACTATTCAGGAAGGGAATGACAACCACATTATTAAACTATCTTGTGAAAACTTCTCTTGGCAATTTTAATTCCTATCTCTTTGTGCATATTATCCTTAAAGACACATTAAGTATTTTAACCAGGATTTGTTTCTTACATTCTGTTTCTGTCATATTTACCTTCAACTTTAGTTAACTTCCATCAGCCGTTGTGAGTAATAGAAAGAATTGGAGTTGCCTTACTTTGAACAGCAGTAAGCTTAAGCTACTGTCTTTGCAGAAGAGTGCTTAGTGAACTGATAGCTGTGAACAGTAAGTATTGATACAGTTTAATATTTCTCTTATGTCCATAGCCTAATGAGATTAGTGCTTTTTGTACTCAGCACCACATAAACAATTAATACATGAGTTTCAGCCTCAAAGAGCAATTAGGATAATATGGTTAAATCCCTGCAAACTACTATGAAAAAAACCAATTATTCCTCTTGCTGAATTTCATTCAGCCCAGAGCCCAATTTATTATTATTATTTTTATAAACAGGTTAAATACAGTGAGTGAAAATAGTGTTTAGAGTGGAAGTGCTGACAAAACCTTTACTGCAGCAATGTGGACAATGCAGCTGTAATAATGGCAAGTGTGCCCTTATCACAGCAAGAAAAATGTAAGGAGTTCTGATTTTGCACTGAATGAGCCATTACTTATGTCTATCACAAAGAAATAAGAGTACTGAACAAAAAAAAGATACATTAAGGTGGGTTTTTTTCCCCCCCAAAGAAAACTAAAAATAAAGAAGATCAGATGTGACTGAGGCTTTCAAACAATAAAAATAGCAAGATAAAAGAACTAGGCTGCTTCATTGCCTAAAGAAATGGCTAGAACCTTAAAAAGTCTGAAACCTGATTGTGAGAGACTCACTTTATGGGCTGCTAAGAAGGTGCTGACCTTCGTCATCAATAGATTGTCTGAGCCTTTGTGGTATTCTGCAGTAAAGGAAGTGCTTAAAAAGTCATCCCGCTGAAAGATGGACTGGAAAAATCTCCAGTTCAGATCTCAGCATAGCTGTTGTCGGTGCACATGCTCATTCAGAAAGTCTGTCTGTAAATCTAATACAGATAAATCTTTCTTCATTTTTAAGCGATAAAACTGGAGCATACTCACCTTAGAGATGGATCAGGATATCTGGAATTCAATATAAGTGAAATTATTGTAGAGGAGGGCAGCTAATGACCTATCTGTTGTGGGGCTTAGGATGTGTTTTGTTATAGTACTATATTTCTCTGTCTGTACTACAGGACATTGAAGGAGTGGGATAACACTTGTAGAAGTACCAGTGGTATCATTTTCTTATACTTGCTCCATAGTTTTGGATGCAGTTTTGCCTGTTCCAACATTTGCACTGAAATGGACTGTGGCAGACGACTGCCCTGTGGTTTCAAACGGCCTTCTGGGAGAAAAAGACTATTGTAGATGAAAGAGTTTGGCTCCTATAACTTTCTGGAAAAGTTGCATCACTGTCTAAGTAGGATACCAATACGGCAGTTGTCATTACGTGTATCTTCTAGAGCAGGGTGAATTAGCCATGGTGGAGTATCAGGCTAACACAACTATATGGCTGCTGGTACACAAGCGAGCTCACTGAAAGACAGATGGGGTATCTTTGCACAAAATGCACGTGTGTTGCAGATACAGTCATGCTCTGGCTGAAAAATGTTGTGCTGTTATCCTCTAGAAACCGTGCAGCATTGAACATTCACAGCAGAGAGCACAAAATACAGATGGACCACTAATGACTAGAGCTTCTGGGACAGCAGATGAGGTACAGCCAGACCATCCTGAGCGAGGCAGCTTGTACCTTATGCTGCAGAGGAAGTGAAAACAAAACAAAACAGTGACAACAGAAATCTCAGCCAGTTCTGATCCGGGTGGGGGGAGGGATAATCATTGCTGTCTCCAGATCCGATGCCTAATTTGTCCCTGAGCTTTAAGCAAGGATCACCTCACTACAACCTCCTTTCGGGTAGTTATAGAGAGCGATAAGATCTCCCCTCAGCCTCCTTTTCTCCAGGCTAAACAGCCCCAGTTCCCTCAGCTGCTCCTCGTAAGACTTGTGC
>JANZLP010000072.1:40689268-40700335 GCA_026930925.1 Chelictinia riocourii
GTTGCCTGGTTTTATACACTCTTTTACAACCCTTATCAGGACTAACAAGAAGGGGTAAAATGTTGCAATTGAGCAACCCACAGTCAGAGATATCACCACTCCTGACATTACCATTCCTGAAAACACCGTTCGCCCACTTTATGCCTGGAATTTCAACTTTTTATTATCATCGGGATTTAGCATGTCAGGTATTTAACAGGTTTGTATGCAGCACACCAAGCAGGGCTGGAAATGCAGGCCCTGGCTAACAAAAATTCACCTTTTTCCAACCGGCTCCGTTTTAACTGCAGAGATGCCAGCCTATCTGTCTGCCGTCACCTAACTGGAGATGCAGATATGTCACCAGAGAGCTTGACTTCTCCAGATTCATCTTTCTTTCTTCTCCTTTTATTTCTCCTGCATGTACTTCTTGAAGCTTTAGACATTTGTTTTCTGTGGAAACACTTTCCTGGTGGCAGTCACAGGGAGAGAGGTTTAAGCTGAGGGTGACAGGGCTTTCTGTGAGGTCTCTGCAGTGAAGAGGCAGCAAGTCTCTCTTGCAACGGTGTGTCTCTACCAGAGGTTAAGAGATGTACTTTTCAAGTGTTTTGTGAGCAATTCATATGACTCTAATATACATTCTCACCATAAAGAAAGTCATAAAGCTCCATGGGTTTAGAGGCGCTAGCATTAGGCATTCTTGGATTCTCAGACTCACTGATAAGGCAAGTAACCTGAGTTTGCACGGTTAATACCATTTCAGGCTTTTTTATCTTCTTTTTTTCCCAAAATATTTTCACAGGGAAATAACCACAGGAATTTGAGTGCTGTGTTCAGCAGCAGTGCATTTCCTGGTTTTCCAATGTACTGTAACTACACCCTGTGTAAGAATTGGGCTTTTTCTTTGATTGTTTATTTTCATTTGGGAATGAAGAGCGAGGGACATTTGCGCTTCCCTTACCTAAGTTTGCTCCTTGGAGGATATCACCAGCGTGGCTCACACGCCTATGCTCCCTGCTGAGCGTGGAGGTGTGTGGTGGGAAGGATCTGCCCAGGTCACCATCACCTGAGCTTCCTCTCTGTACTTTCCATCATGGTTGAAGACAACTTTGTTTACAGGCAATCATTTCCATGGTGCACCGAGCCAAACGCTTGTTTATCTCAACCCATTATCTAATAACATTGTCTAGGTATCCACAAACATTTTAAAGCTTGAATAATATTTGCTCAATTCAAGTTCAGACCGTACTCACCAAGAAAAAAGTCAGGTGAGGTTTTCCAGTACGGTGACATCTTCCTTTTCTTTCCTTATGCAATTAGGCACACAACTTGCTCATTCCAATTAATGTAGTCTTTTGAGAAAAATAAAATCTATATATGAAATCTAATAGCACAGGTAGATCTGCAGGGATTAACAATATGAAGGAGAACATTGTCAAGCATATAATGATATTTTGTGGTATGTTTGCTACAGCTAATGCTTTTAATTGCATTTTCCAGTTTAATTCTAGTAGCCAAAGGCTCAATGCACAAGGCAAATAAAAGATAGGATAATTGGCATGCCCAAGTGCCTCTTTTCAACATAAATCAGGCAGACAGCAAATATGAGTCGAGCAAGGAGATCACCGTTTTGCAGTTTAATTCACTAAACATTTTGCCAAAATTAATTTTACACTGCAGGATGGAAAAACAGGCCTGGGAAATGCATTGAAAATGTCAGGAGGAACTGGAGCCACACTCTCCCCCTTCCCCATTAACATTTCCCACAAGTGTGAGAACGCCTGCAAGGAGACTGATCAGGGGGGAATAGGATCAGATCGATTCATCTTGCTGGGTGCACTTCTCCATTCCCTACGTTTGTCTGAAGATGCATTACTAAAAGATTCCTCTGTGATTACAGGTGCAATTAGTAAAAGGCTTTTCAGACATGAAGGCCTTCCTACAAACCCGACAGCGGCAACAGATTTTCCTATCTGTGCCCAGCTGGGTTTTTTTAAGACATCAGCCCTGCAAGTACAGGCAGAGGTGAACTATCACACGATTTCAATTGGCACTACACAGCAGTTCGTATGTACACAAGGAGCTGCAAGGTAACGATTTTGACTGTAAACCCTCTAAAGCTAAGATTATCTTTACGGGCTTAGACAAATACACAAATACATTACCAGAGCTTTGTTTTTAAGTCCATCAGAGTTGCAAGGTGAAATGAGTAAAAGAGAAGGACTTTTCCTAGAGTTTTAAGCCAAGGTGGGTTTTCTCCTGTTTGATCTACAAGTCCAGCCAGAGCAAATAACTTCAAAACTGCTTACAGTCATTAAGCATAGTAATTCGCTCATCCATCTGAGTCCTATGCCCTTTTGTTTGAAGATAGAATAAATAGGTATTCCTACTTATTGACACTGCAGAGCTTACGTGGTTTCTTTGGAGAAAGTCTGATTCTCTACAGCTTTGCATGGCAGCAGCTGAAACACAGCTGGGCAAATTCCCTGCTAGTCTCATCTGAAATATTTCTACTAACTTTGAGAGAGTTTCACCCCTTTATGCCAGCAGACAGTCGAGACTACTGCATGTGAATTATGTTCCGAGTTCCAAAAATCTGGCAGGTCTTCACCAGGTTTTTTTTAAGCATTTTTATTAACTATAACAAAAACATGTGTGTATTTGGCTTCTCCACAGATTATTTGGCCACCTAACCTAACAAAACACTACAGTGATGCTGTTGATCACATCCAGTTTTGGAAGGCCATGCTGTGTTGAGTACAGTATTTCCAGGCTGTAAGCCATAAAGCCTGTTCCTGCTGCAGTTCATGTGGCTTTTGCTATGAACTGGAATGAGGGCAGGACCACATCCAACGCATGGTCCCAAAGACACTCGCACATATTTCAAACCCAAAAATCATCAGCTGTAAAAACAAACCATTTGGGGAAACTCCAGTCAGGGCGCAAACTGCCAAAAAATTTATTCTCTGTGTACGTGGAGTTGTTTTTAATTCCTGTTTTGCTCTGTGGCCTGGCCGAGGGCAAGGACAGGTGAGTGCTAGCTGAAGGGAAACAGTGGGAGCAAGGAGCTGAGTGACAGGACAGTCCCTTTTCAGCACCAACAAGGCATTACTCGGACTTTGCTTTAGCGTAAGGCCGTGCCCTGACATTGCAGCGCTTGTTCCATGGAGAGTCAAGGTAATGCTTCTCTTCTGCAACTGTTGGCTTACAGTTATTTTATCTAGTCTGTCCTTTGACTTATATNNNNCTGTGAGTCTCCGAGCACAAACCATGTGTCAGTTCTGCAATTTCTGCAGGGATTGCCCGTGCAGCTGGGGCTCGGTGCGAGTACCACCGATGTCTCGAGCACAGAGGTCTGTAAGCACCTTTATACACTTGTATCTTTACTTTACAATCTTCAGTTCAGATCAGTGTTACTGTGAGCACTTCTTTACAGTCAAAAAGGTGGTGTCATAAGGGATGAAAGCCAGATGTTCCATGTTTATCCAGTATCAGTGATTTCATAACACTTAATTTGCAAGTCATGACTAGATTATTTCAGCTGCCAAGGGCACAGCCCAAGCATCAAGCTGTGTTCCCTCTGCTCGGTGCACTCACAACTCTGAACTGAGTTGCAGGAATGTTAAATTACCATCACTAGGAAGAAATGCTTCAGAAATACATATTTTGCCTTTTGAAAAGTAGCTTTCACAAATAGATAAGGCATACCTGAAAAATGCCCCTTGGGACACAAAAGTTCCGTCTCCGGAAGCGTTCAGCTTTTTGCCGATGAACGAGTGGAGCGTGACGCTGACCATGGCTGACCTTTTAGCTGATGCTGCTTGTGTCAGGATAAAGTACGGATCCTTCTGCAGCTATACAGATTTGGCAGCACTGATACTGTTAGATTAATTAATAGTGTCTTAAGCTGAACGCAACCTAAGGCCTTTATATTTACTTACCTTACTTCCTGCACCTGACATTTCTGTTCCTATCTTGTCCCCCATCACCCAACACTTACACCCTGCTCGTTTTCTCTCACCTTTACGAGGCTGTTGCACTCCACTGTAACCGCTGAGACTCCACCAAAGAGCAGAAATTAGGTGAGAAACTTTGGAAGCCAGGTTGGACATTATGCCTTCTACCTACATGAATCTGAGAAAAAGAAAGAGGTGAACACAACAGATTTCGCAAGAACAGCAAAGACTATACAGGTCAGTGTAAATACACATTAAAGATACACCAAGCCTCTGCTCCAGGTTGTCAGAAACAGCAAAGTAACCTGACGGGGATTTTAGAGAGCTACGTGCTTACCAAACAGTGAACTTCATTTGCTTGAAAACATATATCCTCCGTGTTAAAAAACTTTTATACCAGGTGTCTTATATGCAAAACAGATAACTGATTCAACTACAGCGGTACTCCATCTGGGGATGAATGTCATCCAGAGTATTTAAAGCGCAATAAACAAAATTTCGCTAAATGCACCAAACCAGGATTACTGTACACTGGCAGGAATTACAGAGACTGTGTGTAGGTATTCAAATATATGTGTATTTAGATAGTAGTGTGCATTCATTCATTCATTCATACGCCTCAATATCTATGCAGACATGGAGATTTTAAGACTGCAGCAGCATCACGTGCAAGGATTATCTGATTAGTAGGGTTTTTAAGTAATCTGTTTCTCATGACATTCCTTCCCCATGCAAAAAAAGCAGAGGTTTGTCAAGGCATCAATAATTCAGTCTTAAAAGTCAATTCTTGCAAAGTGCTCTTCAGGCATAAATTCTTCATAATCCGCCTGTGGGGGAAGTGAGATTTCTTCCACCTGATGGTCCCCTTGAAGACAGGGACACACTGTGGTGGAAAAGCTGAATAATTTGGCTAAAGTCAGAGCAGAAATCCAACAGAGCCCAGTGCAGCTCTCGGGAGCTCTGGGCTGGCAGGTCTCTCCCTGCAGTTTACTGTCTACAGCAACACCACCTCATAGAAACAGGTGAATAATCAAGCATTGATTGAAAAAATGTATATAAAAACGGTAATGAGAAATTCAGAGCTCAGAAAAACCCAAAAGCAAGGGAAGGGAACACCAGAAGTTTTCTTTTCAGACCTTTGGGGACCTGGCAGCCTGTTGCTCCGGGGAGGATGCAGCCGTTCAGCCTTCAGGCAGATCTAGCCATGAACTCATAAGGTCAGACAGAATTTGTTTCTCTCTCCGTGCACTCCATCACGAGCAGTGACAAGAGCTGTCGGACTCTGGAGGCTCGCCTCATATAACACGTTACACCTGGACTGGCTCTAAGGAGGGGAATGAACAGAACCAGTAACTCACAAGCTTCTTTCTAGCGGGATGCAGGCAAGCACCGGCAGCTTAAATGTCAGACTGAAGACAAAACTCCCACTCGTCGCAGGCTTGCAAGTCATGCCTTCATCATTGAACCGCTTTGTTCACCTACACGTGTCTCGATTTAAAACCGTTACGTAGCCATGAGGATCAGACACAGCTTAAATCAGACAGACAGCAAACCAGGACAACGAACGAGGAATGCAATTTACCCTTCAGGCCCTTGTTTTGATTTACAAAGTGCAAATGAAGCAGAAGTTATTACTTTTTCCTACAAATCTTGCCTTGGGAACATTTATAAAATTCTGGAGGCTTCCTGTATTGCATTTTAAGAACCACAATCCAGAGTCCCTGGCAGTCAGCTGGCTGGCAGTATTACCTCTCTGATTGAAGCAGAGACTTTCAGAAGAAGGAAAGAGGTCATGAAACCTATTCTGATGTGCAACAGGTTCTTTTTGGAGTAAGGCAATGATGCCTCTGTGAATTCACTGCCTCTAACCTTCAGAAAGAATCAGTGTTGAAGAAAACTGATTTGCTTTTAACACAAAGAAACTTAAAATCCAAAGCAACTTGTTGAGTGGCTGCACCAAATTCTCCCAGCTCTTCTTCCTTGTGGCAGACTCAGGGTTAAAATTCCCAAAGGCAACAGAATCCACCCGATTCCTGCAACTCTGGTGTTGCTCTTGTTCCTTCTGCAATGTTGTTTGTGGTGATGGGAATCGGAGACCGGTATCAGGGATGTGTTTAGCAGAGATGGAGCATTGCTAGTCTCCACCGGGACTCGAGTCTGGGCTCGCATCTACATTGGTCCTGTTTAAATAAATATGAGCCTGTTGCTACAGGGCAAGCAGCGGAGGCAGGAGAGGAGAGAAGGGAATTCCTCCGTGCGCTTCATCAGATGAAGCATCAAAACCCACCTCGGGAGGTGAGACCCTGGAAATACTGGGACTGGACTCAGTTGTTTCAAAACAAGAGGGTGCCTCATCTGCAGGCAGGAAGCAGTGCTTGTAAAAGGAGTTTTTACAAACAATGTGCTCACATCTGCTTTCCTTCTTAACCAAAACTTTCCTGCCAGCCAGCTTCCATCTCCTGCTGCTGTAGCCCTCCTCCAGGCTCAGACCCCAGCCCTGGCCCTGCTCTCCCTGCGTATTTACATACCTTGGCTAACCCAGGGATGCTGAATTCTTTGTGGGAAACTTCAAAGGGCTTTACCGCATTGTCCTGCTAATGAATTGTAAGCAGTCTCTGCTATCCCCATCCAGCTATTGTGCTCCCTCTTGAATAAATGCCTAAGTAGCCATGTCACAATGCAAGACGACACAAGAAAACAGATTACTACTAGAAACACTGTTTTTCTCTTTATAATTTTCAGGCTAGAAACATAAGCACTTATACAATATACACATGCTTATATAATAGGCACATATGCAGTCAGGCAATTTCAGGATCTATCTGATTTGCCATACCTGTACACATTAGTTTTCAGGAATGTGTGTAATTCGTTCTCAAAGCATTTCATTCACTCTGAATGTGGACATAGGTGGCAAATCTGAGATCGCTGGAGGCATGGCAGGCTGGGGAGAGCTGCTGTGCCTTTTCAGTTACATCCTCAAGAGACCCTGGAAAAAGATTCTGAGCGAACAAAGAGGATATGACCCCAAAGAACAGGCTATGTATGGAATATTTATAAAATATTTCTAACTTCCACCCTATGAATGTCTTGTAAAGATGAGGAAATCGCTGTTTAATAGTAGGTTCCATAGGCCAGCTGCAAAAAAGGGCTCGCTAAAGAAGCATCCACTGCTTGTGGACAGTTTATCAGTTTTAAATGATACAAAATTAGAAACTACAGCACCTCTTTCTTGTGACAGAGAGGAAGTGGTGGTAAATGTGTCTTAAGAAGACACGTTGAAGAAAAGGAAATACGGTTATGTACAGAGCTGAGTACTCTTTGGGTGTCCACCCCCCAACATCTCCAGCGTGCTCTCTCTTCTTGGGCAATCCTGATGGCGGCAACCCTGATAACCCTTCCATCTAGATTTGCAATGGCGACTCATTGTCTTCTGCTATCCTGTAATTTAAATAAAATCTGCATATCCAATCAGCAGAACAGCAGCACTAGCAAACACAGTGGGCTCTACAGTAGTGTCACTGCTCAAATGAAGATTGCAATTTCACGCCCCATTCTCCTATATCAGTGGATAACAGAGAGTTCAAAGGTCCTGTGTTTCCTATTTTAACAGCTAAGCTGTAGTCTCAAAAAATCTATTTAAAAATTCACATCTACCTCATGATATTCACAACGAAGCCATGAGGTGTGCTTCCCCAGCTCCACTTCCCTTCCACCTCTCTCTCTCAAATACGTCACGGGGAAGAAGGACCTGTATTTCCCTAAATAAGGCAAATGCCCTTTACAGAGCTGAGCACTTGCAGGGAGTGACGTCAGTGTAGTTTAAAGCTGTTTCGGAAGCTGTGGTGGAAGGAGGCCGGTGAATGACTGACCCATCGCCCCAGTCCATCCTTTCGTTAGAGGGGAGCTCAGGCCACAGCCTTGGAGGAAGGCTGCTCACGCACGCGGCCTTGCACCACCTTGCCCCTTAAATATATCAAGAAAACTCTCTGTGTTACTACACCATAAACCAGACCTGAGAACTGAAGGTTTCTTTCAAACCCGGTCAAAAAGGGGCTGGAAGCTGTAAACCGATACCGCCATTGGGATGGTCAACCCACCATCTTGGAGAAGCTGTTGGTGATGTCTCCCAAGCTGTGTCTGACCGACCCCTCGCTTGGCCCTAGAAGAGACCTCCTGGAAGGCACTATGGCATGGACATACTGTCCTAGTGCCTGGGGGCACCTCAGAACGGAGCTGCTTGCAGAAACAGCAAGCAGGTTCAACTGAGGCTTCATTTAGAACTTCCTCTGCAGAGAACCACTGTTAAACATGAAACTGCTGGTAACAAAGAAAATGAAAGTAAAACCGAAAAAAAAAAAATCTCTGGAGGAAATTCATAGTGTGTTTCTCATAAGTAGTACTTCTTCTCCAAAATGAGTATTTTATAACGGGTAAGCATTAGGCAGATCTTTCCCACTAATCTGTTTGACGAGTGAGTTTCAGCAGCCTGAAAATACTTTATAAAAATTTACAACAGGGGTGACCAGAAAGCCATTCCCCGACTCTTCTTTTTTTCCTCAAAAGTATCAACTTAAAAGAAACCAGAGCCTAGACATGAGCCAGATTCAACCTCTGCACGGACAAAAAGACACTGGAGTAGCTAAGGCTGATGCTGGATGGGCAGCTGAGCCCTTCTCAGGGCCAGGGAAGGGTCCTCCTCGCCCCGGCACTGGCTCCCACCTCTCCTTGCACTGCCCGGGGCTTGCTGGGCTCTTCACTCAGCCAGTCCCCATGGCTACCCCAGAAGATAACTATCTGCCTTTTTGCCGGATTAATGAGCTGTACCGGCTCTGATGAGCACCAGAGCTGATCCAAGGTAAATAGCAAGATTGTGGCTCTAGGAGCAAGAAGGAAAAGAGCAAGAAGCAGAGCTTTTCTTTAATTTGAGAAGGGGTGAACACATCTAACACCTCACCGCAGGTCTCAAGCATTATTCACCATTTGTGCTTTCTATGTATATATGGGTATCATATCCTGTCCGATTATCACATCCCACCCCTCCCACTGATGCCAACAGCAGCTGGTTGAGAGGGAGCAGTTATTTCTGTGATGCCATATCATCGTCTCCTGGTGGTTTTCTTTCACAAAAATGCATCTGCAACATTAAGGTCCACTTTTTAAAATTAAGCCCTTGAGTCCCTCGCTTTTGCATACGGTGGCTCCGTTTCAGTGCTGCTGTCTGCCACCAGAACACTCTCTGTGCTGGGAATGGCTCTCTGCTGAGGGGTGTGCTGTTATGCAGTGATATTTCTTCTCTAGGTAATTAAGAACCTAATTGTCCCAAATATATGGCTGGACTGTAGCCTTATAGAAGCCAAGGAAATCAAGTTCACCTGCCTCCAAAAGTCATAGAAAGGAACACGTTCTTTTTAAGCCAAGGCAAGCCCCTAGGTAATTGTTTTAATTAAGTCAGTCATGGAGGTAGTTTTACAATCTAACTGTGCTGAAGAACAAGCAGAAGACGGGCTGGTTGCAGTCATCAATTATTTTTCAAGTGCCTTTAGGTAATAATTCTTCCTAGTTATACAGAAATTACTTTTGTATTTAATTTTTCCACGTAAACATTCTATCGCAACATTTCCAATTTTTTCTTATCCCAAAGCCCACAAATCTTTAACCAGCTTAACCAGTATATACTCACAATCCAAAATTACCCAGGAGACTAAAGAAGTGCAACATTTTACCCAGTCAGGTAGCATTGACATGCAACATAGACTTCAAGCCATATCTATCTGTGTATGTCCGTGTATCTTTAATAAGGAGACAAACATCCTCCACAGCCTTCTCCATGGCAGTCTCATGCACTGATTCTGCCAACGCAAGTTTTCAACACTCATCAGCAAAAAGTTTTGGTTTTACTGTTGCGAAACATTTTACAGGCAAGTCTGGATTCCTTTAATATCTGGGTTTACGTTTGAACCTCCAGGACATGCCTTTGCTGTGTTTCCAGTATTTCCTCCTTCACTGTAAAATCTGAAAAATTATTTTTTTCTTTTCCTTACGACATCTAAGAACCTTTATAAACTCTAGGAGCTGGGCCTTAAAGAAGGTCAACTATATCAAGATGATCTCATCATATGGACATATTTTTTTGGCAGAAAAACTGTTTTAAGTGTTCCCTCCCACCCTTTGCTGCCCTTACGCAGTTTGCCACGCTTTCAGCTGTGTCCCTGCAACGCTTTGGTGTCTCTGCTGTGAAACAGCTCCCAGAACACCCGGAATCAACACAAACCTTTTAAAAAGTGTTTTTTACCTTCTTCTGCCACCTGCCTTGGCACGGTGGCCCCACTGACAGTTGTCCTGGTCAGCTCCAGCACAGCCCAGGAAGGACTGGCCGGCCACTGTCCTGGCT
The DNA here is from genome assembly GCA_026930925.1 of Chelictinia riocourii. Classification (NCBI taxonomy): domain Eukaryota; kingdom Metazoa; phylum Chordata; class Aves; order Accipitriformes; family Accipitridae; genus Chelictinia; species Chelictinia riocourii. The sequence continues at coordinate 40,699,598 of JANZLP010000072.1, forward strand.
GCAAAGGCAACCTTGGTAAAACCAGCAAGGCTTGCCCGGCTCCTCTGCAACCATCGGGGCAGTGGGGATTTGCAAAGCCCCTCCACCTCTTTCTTCCCCGCTCACGCCGGGGGTGAGAAAGCTCTGCACCCACACCGGGAAGGGGGGGGACCCCATCCTGCTCACTCCCTCCTGCCGCGCCGGGCTGGCACAGCCCACCGAGCCCAGGCACCGCATGGACCCTGCCGGGAGCTGCGGTGGGGACGCGGGGACGATGTCTCCTGCAGGACGTTACCTTCCTCCACCATGTGGCGGTAGAAGCACCAGGGGACGCCAGCGGGGTGTGGCCTGAAGCAGCACCCCTTCCTTTCGCACTCCTTAGCGTCGATGCCGGGGAAGCCGCAGTTTATCCTGGCATGGGGATTGTTGGGACATACTTTCCTAACTGTGTAAAACAAAAACAGAAGAAGGAGGCTGTGTTACTTTACGGTCTGTTTACCTCGTGGCATAACTCACGAATAAAAGGCAGGCCATGAAGGTGAGGTCAGTGAGCAGACGTGACAGCCATGGTGACCTACTCCATACCAATTTCAGGCAGCAAGTTCACCCGAATGCTTACCATGCCCGTTGGGCAAAACTCCATACCAGTGGGTGAGGAATTGCTGCTGTCTCCCAGGGGTCAGAGGGGGAAAAATTCACCCCCAGCAGTGTCTGGTAGACAGCAACCCAGCTTCACCTTTCCTAGATCCTAGAGCAACG
>JANZLP010000072.1:40825359-40836922 GCA_026930925.1 Chelictinia riocourii
TTTGCAAGGCAGAGCGCCCCAGGCTAGGCCACTGAGCCTGAGCCATTCCCGCTCTGCTCTTCTGCATGTCTAAGCATCGGCCAAGAAAATACTAAGTTAAATGACACATGAACAAAAATGAAAACCGAAATGCCCGCTCATTCAAGTGACATACCTGTGGGATTGCCCTGAGGCTCCTGGAATTCCACAAGTACCACAACATACATACGCTTTTTACATCTCCTCTTAACAATAACTTCTACAATGGTCACTGTGCACCTCAGCGTATTGCATAACTGTTAAATTCATTCTTTACTATCACCTGTAAATGTTCTGATGGGCCATGGGGTGGGGGAATGAGAGGGGGAAGAGGGAGAAGAAGACACAACTTCACGATCTCTCCAGCACAAGGTGCAACCAACGGGCCTCTAATATCTCTGGTCCTTCTCATCCCTGTATCGGTTCTGCTTCTGCTACGGCTACTGCCCTGGAAGCAAACCTTTCCTCATAAAGCCTGCTTTCCGTATCTCTGAAAGTGTATCTGAGCTGCCCTTGAGAAAACAAGACCATTTTGTCACGTTACTTCTCTCCATGATTATTCCAGCCCAGTATGGCAAAGTGCTTCTGCATATCCTTAACTTTTCAGAGTAAATAGTCCTGGAACGGACTCGTGGCCGTTAGTTGTTGTACGTGAACAAGCCTAGGGATTGTCTGCTATAAAAGGAATAATTCAGCATTGTCTTTCCAAAACTCTCAAGTTGATCTAACTGAGCTTTAAACTGTAAAAAAAATTCCCTGAACGGGGCAAATAGGTAAGCAGGTAGTTCTCATTCTGCATGTGTCTGTGTCAAGACCCAAAGTTATAAGCCCCCTGAACAGGCTCTCTGGAAGAAAAGAGGTGAAAACTGTGAATAATTGATGGGATTAAGCCGAGCAGTCTGCAGCCTTAAGAAAGGCTTCAAGGCTGTCCCACCAGTTTGGAGAAAGTAGTACTCGTGAAAGAGATTGTTCAAGAAACAAAAGGAAAAAAAAAGTTCCAACTATTTATTTTTACCTGTATTTTAGTGAAATGATACTTTAACGTCATTTCTTATTTGTTTCTGTATGCATATGCTTGCACGCTAAGTCAGTCTGTCATTGAACTGGTCATTGGAATCTTTTTTTTTAGAAAAGCAGGCAGGGATTTCAGATAGCAGTGACATACAAGGAGATCGCGCCGGGTAGCTTTACATCCTTCAGCTGAACCAAGACACGGCGTTGACTCTCCGGGCATCTTCATACATCTTGAGCTCTTTGTCATTCCCAGCAGCACTTAGCTAGTCGGCTTTAAAATAGCTAACTTGGGAACAGAAAATATTGCTGTAACAACAGCATGCTGCTGAGAGTGAGTGCATCCTGCTGGGATCGTTCTTCCCGGAGTTCCGTGTGCCACGGGTCACAGTGCTGAGGCTGCTGCCTCTAATCTTAGCACAAGGTAGATCCTGCAGATGGTAGCCCTCCACCGCGTCCACTCGTTTTACTGGCTTGTGAGCTGTGTTAATCTGTTAATGAAACTGGAAGATATATTGACGTAGTCGGAGCCCCACCGTCAGACTGATCATTATGTTGCTCCATTTTAATGAACCATAAATATTACCATATATTATATTATGTTATATTACCATAAATGCACTTCTCATATACATGTTAACATGTATATTTGCTTGCTTAGGCTTTTAAATAAAATCCCTCAAAAGCATGCAGAGATAGTTTATTCAATTACCTTTCAGTATAGTGCATGAACTCAAAGGCCATGGGTGACTTCAGATCGTAGCTTTAGAAGTTGCTTTCCTATACTTCTAAATAAATCGCCAGGTCCTTCACAGGGGCTGTGTAACCCATTTGTAGAAAACTTTTGAACATTTTCTGTAAAATGGATCCTTCACAGGACAAAGTGAAAATGTTGCACCCTGCTGTTTCTGAGACTTAATAGATTATATTCTCTAGTTCTTCCTGGCATTAATTTAAGTAACATTTTTAACTTTCCTCTAAGTGAGAAAACTGTAGAAAAATGATTTGGGGTTGGCTTGACTTGTTTGTTGGGGTTTTTTCCTAGTTCATCTTCTGAATAAAAAAAATATTATGCATTATGCGTGCAACCCACTGCATCCAGCTGTTGGACCAGAGACCAAGATCTGCCTTGCCTGCTTGTACTCATTGACTTTGCTGTCAGTCCTGCGTAACCCTGTTTTCTTTATTGTAACTTCAGTTCAGATGAGAAGGTCTTAGGACGCCCCGCAACGCAACGTTCACCCTAATGTCTCTGCTATAGAAATAACTATCGCAAGAATAGCAAATAAGTTAATTTGAAGCAGAGGGAGAAAGCGAAAGATTTCCAAGAAGCGCTGGGGCATCCAGAGAGTTCATATTATGCTTTCACTGTCTTCTTCCATTTGACTGCTTAGAAGAATCATTATTTTGCATCCATTTGGTGGGTACGGTTGTATGGAAGGAGCTGTGCTGTGATGGATGGAGCTGTCTTAAATCCTGCAGCGCTGGGGTATTTAACTATCGGGCCAGCACATTGCATTTACTAACTGCTGTCCTCTCGTAAATCCGAGCTGCTTTCCCCTCCCCTTTTCGAGCTAATAAAGCAGAGTATGGGGGAGACCTATATAGATTTGGAAGTAATTTAAGAGGTACTTTTTGCTCCTGTACAGGCTAAGCATGTCAGACAGGTGATTTCACAAAGGTTCTGCCCTCAGAGATTTTCACTCAGAAATGAATAGTGCCCTTCTAACCTAAACATGGATCGAAGATGAATCCATGGCAGTATCACATCTTATTGGATGGAACGTAGAGACCCAGTCTTAAGATTCTGAGTACTTTAATGGAATGAGAAAAGTAGTGTCATGAAAGGACAAAACAATAATACTTTCTGTTTTATGGATCCTCTCCTAGTTCTTCTTTCTGAATCATATCACGTTGACATTTCAAATTAAAATACTGGGTGCTTTGCCTTTAGATAACTTGTCTCAGTCTCTCCTTGTTTCTGCATTCAGGGGAAGCTGCAGTTGCATATTCTGTAAGTCTTCTGAGTGATATATTTTAACTTTATTTGAAATGTCACGAGTCTTTCTTCCATGATGAAGAACATGGAGATTTCTGTATATTTGCTTCTGAAGCCCATTGCCTTCAGCAGATTCATATATCCAGAATGACTAAATTTTTTGTGTTACCAATACGTAAATCATTAAAATCATTATGTGTTAATTTAAAATTAATTAGAAGTAAGAAATATTAACCTGCTTCCTTTCATTGATTTGATAATCTTTGCAACCTGGGATGTAGATAATTTACAGCTCTTCACAGCTGTGTTAGGTAGCAATAGCTTCCTTTTATTCATAGTGAGAGTTAATTTCGTACAGTTGTGCTGTTTGAGGAAGACACCAATGAAGTGATCTGATTTTCAGGGGCACGGAGCACCCACATCTTGAACGTATTCCAGGGAGCCTCCTGCGCATCTCCCCTACATCCTAGATTTTGGCTTCTGATCCTAACTCTGATCCTAACCAATGCTAATCAAAGGGCCGTACAAAACTGGCTGGTGTCAGTGACAGGGATGGATTCCGGCATTTTCCTCTCCTCCCTCTTTCCCCTGGTCAGCGCATAAATCTTTTCGCCTTCATTTTGCTGGCCCTAAACCTGCCAGTCTCCTGGTCTCCTCTCAGCCGTACTTCCCGATTCCCCCAAGCAGCCCCTTAAATCCCCTTTGCATCTGCTCCAGCTTCTGAGCATGGGTGGTCCGAGCTGAACATAGGTAACCTGACCGGTGCTTCGTGTCCCAGCCTCCCTAGTTCGTCGGGAATTACCTCTGATGGATCACAGCTGCCTTTTCCTTTTTGCACTGGCATTTCTGAGTCGTTCCAAAATAGGCTGGCACGTCCAGTCTTGCTTAAACTCGGGCATTTCCAAATGATCATTTTTATAGCATGTGTATTTTGTCGTTCCCTAAATGAAAGACTTTGGGATGATTGGATTTCATCTCTTACTAAAAATTCAGTTGATTCACACCATTTATTACTGTAATTCTCTTTTTTTACTGCTACCTTCTACTTCTGGTGTGTCCCAGAGGGTACATTTTTACTAGCCATACCTACTTTTTTTGCCAGAACCTGTCTAAACATTTATTAATAGTGTGACACTAATTATCATAATCTTTGGTATCCCTGCTAAGCGTCTATATTATGTTATTTGGTAGTAGGAGCATAAAATTGTGCATAGAAAAAGGCTGATAGAAAGAGTGTCTTTGTACTTCACGAGGACCGAAACAAAAGTGAATTATTGCGACCTCCCGGGGTCTGCCCCATACCTGATAAGGAGGAAGGCGATGGAATTTCTTGGCATCCAGTTTCAGTCTTGTGTGCTGTAGGACTACTCGCTCCAGCAATACCAACCCCCTCTTCTGACTGTCCCCATGAAATGATCTTCATCAGTAACTCTTTTCTACACAACTGATAGGATTTTGTCCAGTCAAATATCTTCCCAGGACCCAGCTTTCTGTGGTGAGGATGGTTTCCCTTCCTCTTTCTCTGGAAACACATCTTGGGAGGCAGGCTTGTATGGGATACTATTCAAAACAAAGACTTTCTATCTAAAATTTCAAATTTATGTGAATTTCAGCTAAAAAACCCAAAACCCCAAGTTACCTATATGTGAGGACCCATTTGCTGGGATGTGCATATGATCGTACAAGCGTGTTCTGCACGTGTAAAATTGCCCGGAGGTGAACGCGTGTGCGCCTGTACCTGACGACAGCCCAAAAGCAGAGCTTCAAACCACCTCTGCATTAAATAACGTGCAGCGAACACAACCTAGACTGGAAGTAGTATAAGCACTAGACCAAAATATACAATAAAGAGATTATTTTGGCTGAAATTGTGGTTTATTAGTTTTGAAACTCTTAGTTTAAGAGAGAACCTTATTTCCCTTGGATCCAATTCATCTCTGTTCTCCGAATAAGAAACAAGAATTGGGTCTCTGAAACAATTGCTGTTGTGTCCGCCACAAATTACACTGTGATGCTGCTAATTCCTTGCGGAGCACAATGCATCTACAGCCTCCTTTTTTTTTATTGATTCTGTCTGTTAGTCTGCACTGAGCCCTACAATAGAGCTACGGAATTTCCAATGTAATTTCTAGCAGTATTATTATTATTATTGTTGTTGTTGTCATTATTATTATTATTACATGACCTCTGAAGATGCAATATTGCCAGAAGAAACTGAAATAATTGCGGGTTTCATCTATGGGTAATGATCTGTTTTCTTCAATTAATTTTCCGTGAGGTTTAAAGCAGCAGTCTATGGCCAAGCAAACCCCAGTGTTCTCTCTGCTGTTTTTCTGAGCGCCTTCGGTTGCCATAGACTTTAAACTATTCTCTGACGTGTCCTTCTGGAGCACACAGTTTCAGACATTTTAGGAAAAAAATCAGCATATAATCTATTAATTTCAAATGTAGCCAACGTAGTTAGGGCTATTCTTTTTCCTTTTGGCTTGTTTGCTGGTAAATGAACACTAGGCTCAGTCATGTGTTGCCAATTCTGTGAAGATTAAGGTACAGGTCAGTACTTCATAGATAACAGCCATCCCACGTAAGTGCTTGGCTTATTCATGATTTTGTTAAAATACGGGAAACAAGAAAATTCTCAATTTAGCATAAAGAAATAATTCATAGCTAACTGGACAAATACAGGCAGAGGTCTCAAAATCAAGAGAACAAAGTCAACTAGAAACCACATGCCTGCTGGGTTGCTAGAAATCTACCAAAACCCACTTTTTTTCATATAATCCAGTGCTCTGCAAATTCAGTTTTTTCCCTCTGAAATGATTGCACCTCCTTGCAAAGACAATGTATTCAACATATTGCAGACTTTCTTTTGCCTATAGTAATAATGATTACTGCTGCTCGTGTCGGAGCATACCACATTAAGCTAATGGCTGTCCTCTGGCCAGCAGCAGGAGACAGATTACTACTAGCAGCTTTAAAACAGATGCACAACATTTCATAACCGGGCAAAAATGTGCAGCCATCACAACAGCAAGCACAAGAAGTACTAGGAAGTGTCCTTCCCAATTTAAGAGCTCGGCAGCACACACTACGCTATGGAGATGCTCACACGGGCTCACAAATAGCTGGTGTAAATACCAGAAAAAATCAGGCAATGCTTCCCTGGTTAATAATGCTCTTTTAATATTACCCAAGACAGTTCACACAGACCTGCCTCTAGCATACCAAGAGGAATACCCTAATCACAGGACATCTTAAGAAAGGAGATAGTTTGATCTCGAGAGGTAATTCCATAAATGCTGTATCACCTGGACTTTATTCAACAAGATTTGGGAAGGATTAGCTATTTCACAATAGTCAATGTCACATCTCAAAATTTTCCTGCCTAGATGTCATTAGCGGGAAAAATAAAGGCATAACACCATATGTACTTGATCACAGAATGAGCTCAGAGGATCACTGGAAGGAGAAACAGAAAAATCCCTCAGAAATTTTTACTGAAGACTGCTGAGAGCCAAGTATTCGGGTTTTTCTGGGGAGCCTACACTGCTGATCAGTGCACTCCCTCCTCTGCTCATCTAAGACACTATGAAGCAGTAAAGCCCTCAAACTTTTGCTCATTAGCTCAAAAAGCAAGCTTTCCGCTCTTAATTCTGCAAGTCCACACAACATTTAGCCCATTAGGAAGGCAGCTATCCTGCCTGCACTGTGTACATGAAAGGTTTTGACATTTAGCGTAAGAGAAAAAGTAACCTTTTCATCAGCAACGGGAGAGACAGCATCGCATGCAAGATCTGCCATATGCTGGGGAGGTGGGGTGGGAAGGCAATTAGGGACTGTGACATGCGTTCAACCAGCTCCCTGCAAGCTCTTCCAGCAAGGGGGGCTGCTGGGACAGCGAGGGAGCCATCACAGGGTGTTCAAACTGCAAACTTTTTTCTGCGACTGACGGGCATGCCAAAATACACCCTGAAAAGCTCAGAGAATTTATTCCTAGCAAAAACACAAGTGTAAAAACGATGCTGTTACCTGTAAATTATCTTGTATTTTCCATCCCTCCCTTTATCCGATAAGGCAACCTCGTAGGTACAGGTGTAAGGCAAACCGTTGTTGTGTCTATCTGCATTTAGAAGGCCGGTGGGAGGTGACCAGGAAAGTAAAACTGTTCTTGCCTGAATATTTGTAACCTATAAAAGAAAGATCAGTTACTCTGAATTCCAAGAAAAACACTATTCTCTTAAAGAATTGCTTTTTGCTTGCATCTTCACAATCGATTTCTTGCAAAAAGGAATTTTCAGAGCTAGAGGTGAGAAGTAAAAGGTGAGAAATGGTCACCAACACCACAAACAAAAACACAGATTCACGGCATAAGCTAATCTCCAACAGATGAGGAATACGGAGAGCTGTCCCCCTGCAGTGAAATGGCTTGTCATTGTCTGAGCATTCATTCAGCAAAGGATGTCTCGCACCATTCTGGAGGTACCTGCTGCTGTGGCCTTTTCCAGAAGGGGAGTGGAACTAAGTGGAACAAAGACTTTATCCTATAGATTGTTTCGTATGCAACTATTTTTCTAAAGCTTTTGTTCGGGAGATTCTCTAATAAAACTCTGATGGTTTTTTCAGTCATCCTGTTCCTTCTTGTAATTTGAAACTGCAATAATTCAACTGCAAATAAATAAAATAACCCAATTCAATCTGCAAGGTTACGCTGACTCAAAGGCTATTATGATTTTCCCTTACAAACTCCAACCTGTCAATTAAAAATTACATTGCAAATCAACCACTTTGTGCCCGGACAGAAAGACTGCATGTACGATCTGTATTCACCCCTGGGTGCGACACCTCAATGGCAGGTGGGTGAGGATTCTCTTTCAATAAAACATGGAAAAAATGCCTCAAACCCCTGCACCAAACCAACTCTATCACCCCACCAGTGCAGCTGTATTCTTCTGGAAACACAGGTCCAGATAACTCTAGGGTGACCAAGCTTACGCACAGAACTAGCATCGCCTTTCTCACCAGGAGAGCCCACTGGCACAGTGCCGGAGGCATCGTTCATCAGCTGCACGTACTGAACAGCAGCTTTCCAGAGAACAGCCTTCTGTTATCAAACCAAGAAAGAAGAAAAAAAAAAACGCTCCCCCCGCCCCACCACTGTCTCAAAAGAAAAAGAAATAAAGAGCAATAGTTGCCCTGGCTATCCTGGAAAGACAGCATAACATTTTTATGCACGCCTTCTGAAAAAAGCCCAGGGAAGCCTCAAAGCCTCCACAACCTCAAGCTCTCTGCCACAAACTCTCCACTTTTCATAATCAAAACGACTATGTTTTTCTTTCTTAATTGCAGTGAAAATGTAAAGAATATTTTTTTAGCTAGCCTCCATGAGGAGGAAGCAAAGCACCAGGTTCGATATTTTTACTCATTTCTCCTATGCATCAAATTTCACTGGTTCCATCATTTTAACAGATTTTTCCGACACACAGACCAAAACGTTGTTATTTCAGAAGGTGTAAGATGAATGATGCAGGTGCTTACTTACATATTTCTTACAATTTTCCTGAGACAATTGAAACACCTTACCCAGAGATGACTTGGTAATGAAATATTAGCAATCAGCTTTCAGGGACTGCTTGTTTACAAATCCGGCTTCTGGGTATCTTTATATAATGGAGAATATTTAACTTCTCACGTGAAAACACATTGCTTCCAGCTGAAGAGCACTGCAAGTGTTGTGTGTGATACCCATATATCAAGCAGATTCTTTCTGAGCAAGCCATAAATCTGGTTTTAACAGACTGACAAGTGACATCAGAAAACGTCTCATCTTAACTTAAACACCATGCTCTCAAAAGTTAAAGATTTTAATTTATAGCAGCACACTTAACTCTTGCCAAAAAGAAAACCTCTATTCAACCTAATGTGAAAAACAAGTTGTCAGGCAAGAAGTTGTAAGTAGTATCAAGCTTTTTTTTGTAAAAAATATCAACGTGCAAATTGCTGTATGAATTTTCATGGGATTTCTTGCTCTAGTCACATTTCTCTGATACTATGAAATAAATGTTTGCTTCAAAAACTTGGACAAGTGAATACTGATACCGGATTAGACAGCTTACAAGAATCTCGAATGATTCAAATAAGACAGGAAAGTTAAATTTTTGAGATATATACACACACACACACACACATATATATGAATGAAATTATGACAAAGATATTTAGAGCTAAAAGTCTATATTTTAAATAATATTTTGATCAGAAAATGAGATAGTAAGATTCAAATAAACTCTTTTTTTTTAACATACATTACTGCTATGCCAGCTCAGCCCATCAACACGCAGTTTCTTTTATTATGGAAATATGCTTGCATAATTGTTTTTCATAAATTCAGACAGACTTGGAGCTGGAGGCATGATATTCTGCCAATGTTCTATTGAAATGTTTTTCTCTATGACTACTCACAAGGACACACGTATATATTCTGTGTACAGCAAAAACTCTGGCCTTTCATGAACCATAGCAATCTGTAAAAAGTTAGGTCTTTTATAGTTTCTTAAAGTAAGGGAAAGTATCTTCTGCACTAACCACTAGAAACTGTTCGACTGTTATTCTGAAGACAGCGTGCAGCCATTTCCATGCAAAGGATAAAAGTCCAAGCCCAGTTGCTAAGCTGCTCCAGCTACACCACTAACTTCTCACTGATACAGCAGTGGTCAGAGTAGCTGCTGGCCTGCCTTGGTGGTGCTATGTACACAGTAACTGCTGGTGGAGGTTTCAAAATAAACACCAGAAAAAGTTAAATACAATTCTTAGCTGCGCTAAGTACACACAGCAAGTGTAGTAAAGCAAGTGAGGGGTCACCATCAGCATGATAAAGTCAGAAAAGGCAAATCCATACACTCCCTGGGTATAGAAAGCAGAACAGTCCTGTGCACGTCAGCATGAGCACTGGGAACAGATTTATCTGTATGGATAGAGATAAACCTATCTGCTGCTCACCGACTAACAGACTCGGTATCATATCATGTTTACCAGCCAAAGGGCTATCTCTTCAATATCTGATTTAATGGCTAAAGCCACCACCTAACTTCACTGAGGAACTCCTACCTGGAGCAGGAAGCACTAGCTTTGCTCTGAAAATGGGTAAGTTAAATAAATGTGGTTATGATGTGCTGAGAACAACAAGCAGGCACTTGCAAACCAGCTCAGTGCCTTTAACTCCAACTTTTCTTGTTTACACCTGGGAAAACAAGCACCTTTCAGAAGATACCGAGCCGCTGAACACATCTGGACCAGCCCTTCCCACGCTGTAAGGAACAGCACGGCGAACTGATGATGGTTGGCTTAGTGTCACTACTGAACCTGCAGACAGAAATACTTAGCTGTAAGTAAAAAAGTTTACTGTTCATTAATGGTGCCCTAATTCCATTCGACCAAAATACAGGCAGCCAGAGCACCTCTTCATAGGCTGGGCAGGTGAACCTTTGTGCTGCTTTCTAGTTAGCCCAGCCTGTCTCAACTGTCCCCAAAACTGCTCTGCTCCCTTTGAACAGGACTGGCTTGGCCTTTTAGCCGAGACCTAACAAAAGATTCTCCCACAAGGAGTTTTGTATGTCTGGTAAAAAGCACAGTTAATTAGTTTCTGAAAACTTCTCAGTTTACACAGTAAATGCCTGCTTTCTACGCTATCAAAACTCGGCGATGTAAATAATTATTTTATAAAAGCCCCTGGGAAAGAATCCCAACTCCTGCACTACTTTAATATGCTTACAAGACTGATGAATATCGGTCCTTCCCGTCTTTCAGTAGTAAGTGCGAGATGGGGCTGCTGTTGGAGGGTCTCTTGATGAGGACTGGACAGCTGGTGGTCCTTTGGGCTGGCTGGCAGCGCGTGTGGCTTGGTGGAGGGGGATGTTGGTGGAGGGTCCGCAGGGGAGCCGGCACATTTTAATGGTGCACAGCAGAGCGCCGGCTGGCAGAGGGTCCTGGGAAGGGTCCAGTTCAAATGCTTTTGTGGGAAGGGCCACTGTCCTGGCATGTTATCACTACCATTGCTGGGCTCCAAGCATCTCTTGCCGCAGGCGGTCCGTTGGCAGAGCAAGCCTGTGGACAAGCGGAGAGGTGCAGCCTTGCAGGGTGGAGGGAGGTCTGTCTTGCAGTGTAAAAGCTGGGCAAAACGGCTACGGGTTCAATATGGAGAAACACTTTATTTGTGTGTTATACCGCAGTCTGCAGTGGAGGCTGGTGGGGCTCCAGCTCCTGGATCAGCAGGTTTGTGCTTGAAGCACAGCAGTAGCAGGATGCATGACAAAGCCGGGAGCTCTCGGGTCCTGGACTGCTCGCCTCTTTCCTTTGGAGGAGCATCTCCAGCTACAGCTGTGACTCTGTGCACTCTTCCCAGGGAGTACGAGGAGACCATGGATGCTCTTCAGGCAGATATCGACCAGCTGGAGTCGGATAAGGTGGAGCTGAAGCAGCGCTTGAACAACCAGTCGAAGCGAACCATCGAGGGCCTGCGCGTTGCGTCTGCCTCTGGAA
>JANZLP010000072.1:40891978-40904653 GCA_026930925.1 Chelictinia riocourii
TGTGTTTAGCATAATTATTTAATTTATTATAGAATTTTAACCAATTATATTTTTCACTTTTTTCCATCTCCCTTTTGAACCTCTCCGTGCGGGACTGTGCCCATGGGGACTCATATCCCCATGACCATGGGCAAGGAAGAGACGTAAGGGAGGGTGAAGGAATGAGAATTCCTCTGAAGCAAGATCCCTCAGATGTGGAGACTAACCGTCCGTGCCATTGTACTTCAGGTAGCTGATCACAGGGTAGTCAGATGCCAAACACACGTATCAATAAAGAGCTTTGTCCTGCTCTTACAGGGATAGAGTCCTGATGATGCTGGCAGGAGAAGGCTGGACCTTAGAGATGTCATGAGACCCAGAGCAACAGAAATGCAGAGGCAGAAAGAGGTAAAGGGATTTTTTTTTGCCCTCAATGCAACTGGAGTCAAACCTAGGTTCATATTTTGGGATGTTTTTGTTTTAAAGCAGGATTGTAGTGTTAGCAGGTGACTTGTCTCATTCACCCTGATGTCCTCATCACGTACCAAGTTTCCTACGGACACTGTGAATGCTTGTCTGTATAGACACATGTAACAGCATACAGCAATCTTATGTGGGAAAGTAGCTCTATAAAAAAGAGGGACAAAAGAACACTATTTCCGTTCCTCGATGCTCAGACAACAGTTACTGTGTACTGAGTTCCACTACTAGATTTCGCAGGCAAAAAATGAATGAATATAAGAGCTTTTCCTTTTTTTCCCCAGATTTCCTTGTCCCCAAACCTTCTCACTAGGAAATGGAGAGATTTTAACTGTCCTGTGCTGGAGGAGGGTCTTGTAAGGAGGCTGTAACCAGAGCTCTCTTCTGTGAACAAATGGATGCATTTGGGGAACCTGAACTATCCTTATGTCAGGAGGCTTTAGCATGGAGATGAAATTTCTGAAATTATTAAATTTATTACAGGCCATACATCTGTAATTCAGTAAGCATTTGAACAAAAATTAATTGTGCAGGGATCATTTGTAACCCAGTTAATCTTTGGAAGTCTCTCACATTTTACATCACCAGTACTCAGGATAAACTCTAATTCAAGTAAATGAAGGTGAAACTACTGTAATTACTTCAAATTGGGCCACAGATATTAACTAATTAGTTGGCACAAAGGTTCAAATTCCAAAGCCTTTAAGGACTATGGCGTTTGGAAGGGGCTTTAGCAAAATTTAGCAAAATTTAGCCATGTGTGAAGTGCACAAAGAATAAAGCTCACTCCCCGTAATTTTGCTAGAGACATTTTCTCAAATAAATGGGGTTTAGGCCGTCAAATGAACAGGAACCACCTCAGAACCACTGTAGCATCATCAGCTGAGAAATGGAATCCTCAGACCCCTTGCTAATTGATCTTAGAAGTGCCAAAAATTGCAAGGTCCTCAATGGAGTGCCTGCATGGATGTGTGCCGGCAGTGGCATGTCCCCAGCCAGCTGGACCCAAGCCAGCTCTGACCCATGACCTGCCCAGCCATACCAGTATGATCCTGCATTGGAGCCACTGAGCCTTCTCACGTCCTTGTGTAACAACAGCTGATGTTGGACCCTGGCGGGGATGGGGCGAGGACCTGCCCACGGCTGAGCCATGGTCTTGCTGGCGAGCCTAGCCTGTCCTGTCCTGAGCTAGCTTTACCGACATTCATCCTAGGTAGTTCTCCACCTACATATTCATTAAAGATCCTGCTTGATGATTAGGCTTATGATGTTGCTTGCTTAAATGGACGTCTTCAAATTATGGAATTTATAGGTCTTTCTGTAAAATGTACTGTGCCTGTTTAAATTGTTGATGTTTCTCTTTATCCCTGGACTTCTCAGCTGTGTTCTACTTCATCAGTGACATGCAGTTGACTCCTGACTGACAAGGTGTAGGCTGCATAATGCAATCATTAATGGTGACATATTTGAGATCTGCTTTTTATAAATATTCTTTAAGAGCTTCATAAAATTATAAATGTCTAGTGAACATCCCTGTCAGAAAGCAAATTCACGAAATGATTGGGGAAGAGAAGATGAAGAAGACATAGCAGCAAAAAATTATTTCAGCTGCTAGCCTGCGTGAAACATTTTGTGTTTTAAAACATTTTGTGTTCTAATTATCTGCCTGGCTTTTAATCTCTTTTCAGGACATGACTAGAATTGTAGGCACACCAGCAGATGGGGATTAACTAATTCTGTACGCAGAAGACAGCATCACCTTCTTGCAACTTAGGCTGTCATGCTGTGAACAGTCAGGGTCCAATTTCTCAAGCTGGTAGACAAGTCAATATGCACATATGCTATTGAATGAGTTTCCAAAGCACCTTGATAGGCTCACTGTCTAAATCTTCTTGGATTCAGTAAGAGAAAAATCATATGTTCATAAAAGAACTGGTGTATCTGTGGCTGTCTTCACAAGGGGACTATCTTCTTTATGGTCTATACGCAGTGGTTTTCCACTTTGCATAATCAAGTCATTTTCTTGCTTAGTTTCTGCCTCGCCTCATCACCTTCCCGGCCCCATCTGCCCAGTGCTCTTGCTTCACAAGAAGTGATGGGAGGGAGCATTTTCCTCAGGGTCTCTCTATGAGTATTCTAGCTCCGAGGCCGAAAGCTGGGGGTTACCACATCTTTTGATGTTGCTTTCTGAGACAGCATTTTTTGATCATACATTTAATTTCATTGGATATTCTTTTATTAACAGACAAAATGTGTCGCAGAAATTCTTTGTTAGAAACATTGCTGAAAAATTGCTGATTTTATTAAGTGACCCTCCCCTTTGTCTTTCTAACATCCTTTAGATCACCCTGGGTTCAACAGGACTGCCAATGTGCTCTCTGTTTACAGAGAAAATGGAGATGCGGCCCTCCATGCCCCACGGGACAACCTCTGGGTTTAAAGGCAGGAGCTGTTTAACAATGAACAATAGGAAAACAACATTCAAAGCAGGACAGATAACACAAATTGCTTGAAATTACTAAATGCTATTTATTTGGGGGAATTCCAATAGAGAACACAAGACAGCATACACATCCTTTATTCAGGCTGTATAGGCTAGGAAGGTAAGTGATCTAAAGAAAAGCTGTTGCAAGCTGCACAAGTCAGACTTACAAAAACATACCCACAAGCAATAACACGCCATCATGTTTCTTTTTTCAACAAAGTCATTGCCCTTCTTTTGAAAACGAATATCAAGTTTCCTGCTGAATAAATTGAGGGAGCCTCATTATTTTTAGCATGCTAACTGAGCCTGTCAATCTACTTATATAAATACATACAATTAGTTTGATCCAGCAAGATGCTTAACACATGTAATTTTCAGACTTTAGAAACATGAGCAACTCACAGGGCGCACATAATATCTCGCAAGTATGGAGTTACATATACTGTGCGTAGCTTAAATATACAGTCACCGAAATGCAGCACTGAAGGGGAAGTCCAAGCGCTCCCTTTGCACACAGGCACTGAAGCACTCATCCAATTTGGTTTTAGCATCCCGGCGTTGCCAATCTACATAGACAAAGTCACACAAGTTTTACACACACTGATGCGCAAAACCTGATCACCTCCAAAAACTAGAGCACAAGGCAATGCTCTTTATATGCAGTTTTCTACCAGTAACTTAGACCTCAAAGCAAAGCCGCACCGACAACAGGTTTTACAAACACCGTGAAACTTAGTCCCCTGGAGCAAACACGAACAAGCCCCGGGGAACCAAGAGGAACACAGGGCTGAACTCACCCCCCAGGTCTACGCCTGTGAGACATAAACCTCAAATCAGCTCAGTTTGATTAAAAGAACGGTACGTTCTCTTGAAAAGCACGTGATGTTCGGTGAAGCTTTGGAAACTTTCTTCCAATCCACCTTCCAACGGTAATTGCCAAGAGTACCGTCTCCACAGGGCAGAAGAACACAGAGAAGCCGTTACTTCCTAAATGCAAATTGTTCATCAAAGTGCCTCAGCAATGCCCTGGGAAGGTGCCTCGGCAGCGCCTAGCAAGGGCTTCTCCTAGATTGTTACACCTTAATTTAACCTGCAGGCTTCTGGACAACTCTAGGTAGATGTTTGAATTGGACTTGGCAAATTATGAGTTTGAGAACACAAAAGGCACAATGCGGCAAGGTGGAAAACACTTGAAAATATTATTGAATGGAATTTTTGAATATTTATGGACAGATCAGCTGTAACTGGAATGGAAAAAACCACCCACACTCCAACCCCCTCCTTCCAAACATCGAGCTGGGAATTTGTGATGTATACCTTTAGAAAGGTCTTCAAGGAAATACAGCCCAGGGTTTAACTACAAATTCTGCCTTTGTCCAGATGTATAGAACAGCTTTTGTAACTAAAGGAAAATCCATTACTGCAGAGAATATTGAGGATGCAGAGTAGACAGAGCCAGACTCTTTTCAGAGGTACACAGCAAAAAGATGGGAGGCAGAAGGCACAAATTGGAAAACATGGCAAACAGCAATCAGATATAATAAGGAATTTTTTTTCTTCCTTTTTTTCTCTTTTTTTCTTTTTTTTTTTTTTTTTTAATTAAAATACACCATGAGGGTGATCAAATGCTAGATCAGGTTGCCCAAAGATGTTGTGGAATCTCCATCCTTGGAAGTGTTCAAGACTCAGCTGGAGAAGTCCCTGAGCAACCTGTTCTGTGTGACTGGCTTTATGCAGCTGGTTGGACTGGATGGCCTTTGGAGATCCACCTAACCTAAATTATTCTACGATTTCACTTAGCAGTAAAAATTGTTTAGTTTTAATGCTGAACATAAGTCTTAGAAGTGCCATCTATAAAGGCTTCTTAAAAATACAAAAATTAAAAAACCAAGACATCCCAACAGTATGAAGTGTATCATAATAATCAAGAAAGTTTACATAATACAAGGTTTCTACTCATGTCTGTTAAGTGAGTTATGGTCTGTTAATTACTCCACTTCATGGCAGCCCGGCAGCCTGTTCCTTATGAATCCACCAGGCATGACAAGAATGCAAAGAATATCAGGTAGAAAACACCTGGAAATTTCTTCTGCCACAATTTGTTTCAACACTTATTAATACAGTGTGAATTATACAAAAAAAGATCAAAATGCATGAGAGTACCAAGTAAAAGTCCTGCAAGAATTTTTGAGACATTTCATTTTTGGAAGATAATCCTGCTACCTATTAGTTTTCCTTCGACATAGGCAGCACTGAGGGTAAAGCAGCTTTTCCCTTGAAAGCGTTGCTTTTAGACACTCGATGTCATTAACAGGAGCTCCTAAACCTGGCAGGTCACTGTTGATATGATCAAACGGCGCACAATTACTTAATGAAGTCCATTGGATAAAAGTTACCTGGCCTGCATTCATCTTTGAACAGTGAAATTGTTTTGGCTTGACTAAATTTTAAGACTGTCGTTAAGAAAGCCTATTAAGAAAGATCTTTTTAAGCTCTCAACAGTATAGCTGAATACTTTGTACCACTGCTACTCATGATCAGCATTAAAATCATTATAATCAGATAATTTCAGGGCTTTAGGGAACCATGCTCTACCATCTGGGGACTGACCACGCTGGAGTAAATCAGCGCAGCTCCATTGATGCTGAAGGAATTAGTATTATAAAATTATTGAAACTAATCTTACAGGCCATATTTTGCTACGTACTAATTTGAAAATATAGCAGATGTCTTTATTTTCAGTAACGAATAGGGGCCAAATTATGAAAAAGCCCTTAACAAACAACAGATGAGAACCAGAAACAGTTTGCAGGCAGCAGCAGAACAACAGCAGTGGGATACGCTGCCGGCACGGGCTGAGAACCTTCACCGAGGAGCCCTGCTCGCTCAGGCAGGCGCTTCGCTGTGTCCGTCCTCTTCTGCCTGAGTATTCCTGGGAACGTTCACGCTCCAGCAGCTGGAAGAGAAACCAGCCTGCAAGACTGGGCAGGACCAGCCTTTGCTAAGATCTCCTAGCAAACCTTTCTTTAAGGGGTTTATTAATTCACTTCTGCAACTCGTAAAAGAAGGGCATTTTCTCCGTCAGCTTCACGCAAAGATTTCTCGTTCCTCATAAGTATTTTGCTGTTTATGGAGATCCTTAACAACTGCATGAACCAAAAAGTCTGACAATCTGTATTACAAGAAAAATGAGATTTCACGAGATGGAGTAGAGACCGGACTAAGAAGATCTGGAGGTTTTAAGAGTTTGGCATTACCGTGTATTTGTAAAACCAACCGCCTTGAGATGGATCCGAGTAACCTTTCTTCAATTGCTCCTGTATATAAAGATGCATTTTTCTATACCAAAGTTTTCTAATGCTTGGGACCGTTTCCAACACAAGAAATGTAAGTGCATCCCAGTAGAATAATGCATTAATTGCCCTCAGCTTAATTTTCTCAAAATTTACTTCCATGATAACACTTAAGTCTAGAAGAAGAGGTGCTCTAGGCGATTCCAGGCTTAAAAAAAAAAAAAAAAAAGAAAAAAAAAATCACACTCCAAACTTAGAAAGTGTGCTGATGGGATTGAGGCATCTTCTACTCAAATATTACACTCCCAGCGGTGCAAGGCACCGCATGCACACACAGGTTAAACCAGAAGAGGCATGCATATGCTTCATTTGAGTATTATGAATGTTAAATAGGTCAGTGGTTACTAAATAAACGAGGCATTCAGACTTCCAGCCACACTGACAAACCAACCTCCTTCTCGAGTGTCAGGATACAAGCACAGCTCAGAAACAAATCTGGAAGTCAGTCTTTGATCAGCAGTTGCTCTCAGAGTTCAAGATGATCCTGGTTTGTGTCTATGGCTAGCACAAGATGATAGTATTTTTTGTGTTGAGCCAAAGCTCCGTCAGAGTGCTGTTTTAAGAGGTAACACTATCTCTTTTAATGCTGCATCCTAAAAATGGATGAAGTTACCAACAATTGTCTATACTGGGTTTGCACTATTCAGTGTTATCTATGTGCATCCCTATTCCAGCTAGGAGAGCCACGTAAATGATAGTTACTCTGCTCAGCAAGACTATTTAATGGATGTGGAAAAATATTCAAGTTCTTATAAAACACTTCTGTTAGTTTCCTGGTTTTTACTGAGACATGGGAGAGAATGATTTGCAATCATCTTGCACATGCAGCAGCAGGCACATTTCCAAAGCAAACTGGCAAAGCATGATACAAGACGACAGGCAGATCACAGGAGCTCTGGAAGCTGTTAGACGTCGGAGTCATCGCTATGATAAAGCTGCCTGCAATGGGCAAAACAGAAGGACTGAAAATCCGGCAGGTGTCACCGGCCCCATGGTAGGGCTCTTTTAGTGTGCGTGTGGGGCGGGGGGAATCACCCAAAGAGCTACCCACAGAAAGTAGTGACAACTAATTATGCTTTTTTCTAACATAAAAAAACCCAAACAACAAAACCAGCTGAATTTTCAGTCCTCTCCTCAGCAGTACTCTTCCTACAAGTGGTACCAAAGAATACATAAACTGTATTTTCCCACATGAAAATTATTTAAACCTAAATTATTTCCCTGACTACTATTTATATTAAATCACTGTTACATTGTAAAAATGGGATAAGTACGCAAACACTTCAAGACACAACCGTTTACTTTTGCACATACACACCACAGAGAAAATTATCTACACATTTGTAAAATAACTAAAGGCTTTTCCTCTGGTATTTAAAAATTAATCTTGTTTATTAATTATTGCCTTTTGAGTGAGCAAAGCTTTTAGTTGTGTCAAAGCTATTAACAGTGACAGTTACACATTAAACAAATTAAATATTCAGCAGTCTCATTCCAATGCCCTTTTGTAACTCTGCAGAACGTTTACCAACCACCTTGTCTCTTTTGTAAATAAAAGGGTATTTCTGCATTTGCTTTAAAAGCTAGCTAATTTCAGATTTCAGTAGAGATTTTATGCAAATATTTATGACAGTTATGTAAACATCCAGAGAATTTTTGCTGTTATAGAAATCATAGCAAGAGTATGCAGATCCTAGGAGCATGTTCTGAATCTTTGAATGCAAATATGGGCTGCTGTAAACGTGCTGGCAGTTCTTTCTGTCTTTTACTATGAGAAACATCATTACGATGAGGAAGAAAATACATCTCAAGTGGGGCCGGAGAGGAGGAAGTCAGCAGCCTGAAAGACCAGGGGAGACGCTTGCAGTCCTTCCTTTCTGCTTGCTTTTATACAGGTGCTTTTTGGAGGTTAAGTGTTTTTACTGGCCATGTGACTTTTCAGTATTATTCAGTGTCTAAATAGATGACAGTAGCATCTAACTAAAAGACTGAATACTGAACACATTACACTCATTGGCAGCCACACCTCCCTGATATCAGGATCTTCATTGACTTCAGGGCTGATGGATGATACTGTAGGAACAGAGATAAACTTGGCCCTCGGTGTATCATGAATCTGATTTCAAAAGCAGCCATTTTTGCATAGATATTAAATGTATAAGCTTGCAATTTTAGAAGACATTTATTCAGGTACATCTATGCTTTGGCTGTCGTGAGCATATGAAACCCCTCAAGAGAGGCTCTACAGCCAGGCTGCTGCTGCCCTAATTAATTCTCTTGCACATTGGCATTTACAAGCAAATAATTTGACTCTCTCTGTTTTTTTAAAACACATATTGTAAAGTTCTCAGCTAAAGAGGAAATTAAAATTTCCTTTCACACCCAAGACCTTTCCTGGTAATACAAATACCTTGATATTACAACAGCCAGCATGTTGTGTAGACAAAGCAGGGCAAAACAGTCAGAGACATACTTCATGGAGAGTGTGATGAAGGGCTTTTGTGGAGGCATGAACTCCTCTTGCTGCAGAGCTGGGGCAAGAGAGGAGAACGAAAATAACCCAAGTAGATCTTTAACTGGTGCAGTTTGGTGTATTATTTTAATAGATTCCAGAGGAGCCACTCTCGCTGACACAGTGTGGGTGGAAATCCTCAGAAAGCCTTGCACTGAGGACCTAGCTATTCATAAGCTGTCTGTTACAGAGCTTTATTTTTACCATAGGCAACTCTGAAACAGGCTTGAAATGAAGGGTTCAGGAGAGAAGCTAAGGGTACAGCTATTGTAGCTGTTCCACAGTTGGGATGGGAGATGTGCTGCACAGTATGTTTTGATCAGAGACAGCTCCATCCTGTAAGATCCCAAAGTGCCTTTAATTATTCACTAGAATAATTATTCAGTGGAAATACTTATTCAAGGGAAATAATTACTCAGAAGAAAGTAGGGAGGAATGAAGCAGCATATCCATGCACCATTCGTGCATAACAGCATTTACGAGAACAAGAGGGAAAGAGCAACTTTCCTGGTTGAAACCACAAGTGAAATTATAAGCAGGTGAAATCCCATTTGAAACTGAGCCAGGGCTGTGGGCTATCACTCCTACTCTTGTGGCAAGTGTGATGGGGTTTTTAATGATGAGATACAGTCAGTGATGTAGAGTAATGTCTCCTGTGAGAAGCAGGAGGATCCCATTCCATTGACATTTTCTACCTTCCCAATGGACTTTATCCTATGTCCTTGTCATTAGGCGATGGTCATCAAAAGTGCTGTGCAATGTCTTACATGTCACTTAGGAATCTGTATCTTTCTTTTTCTTTAACTTAATAGCTATTACTTTTAATTTTTTCATGATCCAAGTGTGCTTGGGTGTTGAGTGCACTCCTGGGTGAGAATCTATGGGACTCAAATGCCCTGGTGGAACATACATGGAAGGTACTCAAAGTCCAAACTTTGGAAATATAAGTAAAATGCCCATACAATTTATAGACAATCAGATCCAGCATTTTGATAATATCAAATACCTCCAAAATTACATAAAATGTTAATTTTTAAATTTATGCTAATTTCAAAAAATTAATGAAAAAAATTCTTTTAAAAGCTGGTATGGAAATGAAACATGGGTCAGATAACTTCTGTTTTGCTCAGAATCTTGAAAAGTAATATTCCTGTTTAATGTGGAATGAAAATAAATGCTGAAATTGCAGGACTTTTGAAATGCCTTGGATGCAAGTCTGCTTTGATTGGAAAGTCAGATTGCCGGTTTATTAGCTCAAACACAGGTCTGTACTAAGCCTCATTGATATGCAAGAAATTCCAATGAGTTAGGGCTAACTTCCCCTTTCTTCACAGGTATGTACTTGATGTCTGTTAAATGCTTCTGCATTACAGTCTTAGAGAGGCCACCAAATAAAAGCAACTGCCTCTTTCCTCTATTCTTTCAGGATCTTTGGAGCCGCTCAAGCATGAGATCCTCTGGGATTTTTTGCACTGCTCAGTCAAATAGGAGTTGTTACGAGTAGGATGCGGCTGCTTCCCTTGAAACATTTTATTGTAAATACCTGTATGGGGTTTATTAGCTCCTGATGTATTTTGTGCATGGTTGGACTTCTGTCGCACTCACTTGCAAAACCTGCTATATTCCCTGCTTAGGGAAGCAGCTGGCAGTTCAGGAATAGGCTGATTTGAAAAATAAGGATGGAATGTGCTCTGAGCTGGGATGGTGGTAATGGTGGTTTGGATCGAAGGGAGAGCAACTTTACCTTCTTAATCACCCTGTGTTTGCTTAAATATCCCAAAGTATGTCTTTCATTCCCCTGCCCCCTCTGAGAATGTGAGATGGACTTGTTATAAGTATTAGGAAGTATGAAAGGTGAATTTCCCCGTAATTTCACATATTTCCGAGTTGCACACTCTCCGTTCAGAACACAGCTGCTTTGACTGCTGTTTTTTGTTTGCTTTTCTTCCAGCAGTCTTGCCTTTCTTTGGCCTGTTTTTCCATCTTCTCCTCCTCCTCTTCTGAGTCATATGTTGACACAACTCAGTGTTGGCCCTGGTTTTTAAAGTGGGGCATTGTTTCTGTGTATATGTACAAAGAGGGGTTATTTTCATGCTTGGCATGTGAATACCAAAATTCCCTTCACTTCTATTTCTTCGAAGTCAGGTATTTAGTGTCAAGATGTTCAGCTAGTGCCGGTTCACTTTCACAGATCTATTCTGGTGGGCACCATTTGGAGTTGATGGAGATGACTGACAGTGTATGAATTAATTTTTTCTGCTTACAGCCAGGACCTGCCTTCTCTGAAGTGATCTTTGTTCACCCCCTAAACTGACCCCGGTGAAAGCTGGCATCGTAACTTTGAAAGGTTTCTTTTACATGGGTGTCTTATTGCCCAACACACATGATGCAGTGCTATGACAGCTGATTATTTATATCCTCTGGTTGGGATAAGGAAGAGGACTGTTTGTGTATCTTATGTTGGGCATATATCGTGTCCTGGAGTGACTTGAAACTTGATTTATTTTTTTCCGAAATGTCCTCAGTCTCCTCCGTAGCCCTGTTTTGAGAGCTGCACGAATGCAAAGTGTTTCCAGTAACATGCAGGTATGGAAAACCCTGCCCTGATGTCAGGTTATAAATGGTGGTGAAAGATAGCTAAGAACTGCAACTGTGTTGTGGCATGACCAAGGTCATTTCATCGTGGCACTGATTCCCATCTCAGGATAGCTTAGCTGGCAATCTTGTCCTGATCCGTGGACCAGATAATTTTGTAAGACCTTAGTTCCTGTGACCACAGGAATGCAGCTTTATCAGGCCACTCCTGTGCACTGGGACAGCCTCTCCTTACTTCGTTCCTGCTACCTTTCTTACTGTCCTTATTGATATGAAGACATTACTGGTGAAAGACTGGGCTGATGGGTTTACAAAATAGCACTTCAGACTTTGTAGTAAAATAGTTTTAAGTTATGAATATTTCTTAAATGACAGAAATCTATTCTTCCCCCAGGAAAATAATAGACTAGGTTGCACTGAACATTTAACTGGTGTCAGGAGACTCTGTGCTGCTCTCATTCCCTCTGCTACAACTCTTTGGTGCCTTGATTTTCTTTTCCTCTGCCTCTTGCCTTTCATGCTGAAGTGGTGAATACTTCAAGGCAAGGACTGTTTTAGAGTTTGTTTTACAGAACATAATGCATTAGAGTTCTTGATCATCATTTTAGGCCTCATGGTGCTAGCATAAGATAAAAGTGAACATTTCTGTCTCAGATATTAGCGAATGTATGTTTAATGGAACTTTTTTTTCTCATTTAATCATGTGCTTTGTTTTTAGAAGGATTTCTGACCTTTCTATTCTAGTGTTATTCTTTTCTCTGTACTCTTCCTTCTCTGGGTGATGGCTCAGTGTTGCATGGTTATTACATTGGTCTTCATTCTGCTTGGAAGACTGTACAATGAACATGGGTTGTGACTTGCTGATAAAGTTGGATGCATCTGTGTTTACTTTTTAAAAGAAACCATGAGCCATTTCTCCATCTCAAAACAGGGCTGATTTTGCTTTGATGGGTTTTGTGATTCCTTTTCTTTTTTTTCTGCAAACATCTGTCCGACCATTTTTATTTACAACAGTATATTCATGGAAAAGAGCACGCTTCAAATATGGAAAGGAAAAAGTGTGACAACCTCTGAAAGCATTTGCTCAGCTGTTTTGGAAGTTCTTTGTGGGTGTTGGAGTGTTTTAATCATTCAGTAAAAACAATGCCATGTAGTTTAGCAGTTCAGAGGCCATTTACACAGCCTACTCACTATTCTAAGGCTGGAATACATTCAGCTGGTCTTGACCATCAAAGATCTACTTAATTCCTCAAAAACTGGTTTTATGAAGT
>JANZLP010000072.1:41072277-41083862 GCA_026930925.1 Chelictinia riocourii
AATATTTAAATCTCAATAGCAGCATCTATTATTAAGCATTTCTACTCTTTCTGATAGAAGGCCTTAGAGGCTTCATGGAGATGACTCATTGCTCAGCCTGCTGCTATTTTCCAAGCACTAAAACAATACAGCTGCAAAGAAAAGGCCAGCCTATATTATCTCATAGGCTGAGCGCTGGGGCTCGTGGGAGAGGGCAATTCTCTGGCTGCCTTTTTATCAAAGACAGACAGAGCCGGAGCCTTTTGGCAATTCCGTTATTGCATAAAGGCAAACGTGCCCACCTGCTCTCCGTCCTGGCGCTGTTGGAGGGCAAACCTGAGGTATTCCCGGGATGGAGGTGATGCAGCTGATGGGATGAGCTGCTGGTGGGTGTCCTACTGCTTGGTTCTCCTTGCCCCACGTCCAGTGGTCCAACAGGGCACTTCCATGCTTTTGGTTTAAACACAACCCCCCTTGAATTATGTGCAATGAACTGTGCATGCCATAGAGGAATGATTCATTTACAAATACAGCCCAGTGAGGGGACAGCAGGTATGAGCAGGATTTCCAGCCCCCTACATATGAAAAAGATATCTGATGGCAGAAGCGTATTGCTGGGGAAGTCATAACAAGATCCCACAGGAAAGGCTGAAATTGAAATATTCCGCTTTGAAAGCTTAATTATGCTAGGTGAAAGGGTAATTAGGGCGAGTGGTTTCTGAGCAAGGAGGGTGGAACCATTAACACTTGGAGTCCCTAAAGCCAGATGAGGTGTTGCTGGCTTCAGTCCAACCTGTAGGACAAGGAGATAAGCTATGTGCTCAGGAGATCAGCCTTAACGGCCGTGTCTGTCTGCTTGCACCTTAGACCCCTTGCAGCAGGGCTGCACAGAGCTACCAGCTCGTCTGAGGAGCATCTCTGTTGACCATCTCCAGCATCTGGATGACAACTCTTGCTCAGCATCTGGATGATGACCCTTGCTCAGAACCTTCTAGACATGGCTGTTTTGGAAAGCAGCTGGTTCGAACTCATGGCTTCAAGGGTGGTTCTTCATCTGCCTCTTTCCACCAGCAGCTCAGGGCAGGAAGCACCCTCTCTACGAACGCTGTTTTTCCAAATCCTGGTAAGGATTTAGTAAGGCTTGTTGAGCCTCAGATGCATTTTGCACGTAGCATATTACACCATTGACCAGGGAAGATTAATGCTGCTACTGAGATGATATGCTGAATTATTGGTCAGTCAGCATCACTCTATTCACGTCAAACTAGGGGCAGACATCACAGTGTTGGGAAATTCAAGACCCCAGGAAAACTACATGGCAGGATGGTGTCATGGGATATGTGAAACATTTTCTTTGTAGGAAAGGCAGTCTGAACTGATGATACAGTACCTGAGTCTTTACTCAATCTTGTCATTTGTATACTGTATGATTAACCTTCTGCTTCCTAACAGCAGAAAATTAGGTCCATACATTTCTATTTGAATAGTACAATTAACAAAAAGAATAATGCAATTACCAGGTTGTTCTGGAAACCAAATGCTGGGCTGCATTAACAGCACAAGGATTACCTTCATGCAGAAATCAACACATACCAACTGATGGTTCCCCAGGCTCAAAGCCAGACCTTGAACAGGGTGCTCCAGGCTCCCCAGTGAGCTGCTATCTGTGCCTCAGCGTGAGTTTGTTATCTGGGAACACCCCAGGGCTGACTACAGCCGTCCCAAAGCCATGATTTCAACAGCAGCTTAACCGGGGTACTCAGAGCTGCTGCCCCCACCTTGCCCTTCTCAGCTGCTGAGTCAGCCCCAAACCCTTTGTGGCCAGCTCTGATTTCTGGAGGAAGAAAAGGGATGGTTCGATCCAGGGGTGCTTCTGGGCTGTGTGTTGTTATCATATTGTCCTTCCTTCTTCTGATCCTTTCCTTACAGTTTTGTTCAGCGCTCTCCTATAATGCAAAATGTCCCCCTCCCAAAAATGCAAGAGCCCTGCGAACCTGCCAGCTGTGGGGAAGGAGAACCAGAAATCACAACTGCTTATTCTTGAAAAAGAAAATGTGACAGTTACCAGCTAAACTTATGCCAGCCTGGTAGATCCAGAGAAAGACATGGGGATTCAGATTAAACTCCATCTTTCGAGAATTCATCCATCAGCATTCTGGTTTAGAAGCCCATGAATTATGGCGCTAAACAAAAAGGTTGTTCCTTTCAGAGAAAAAGCAATTGCCAAAATGTCCACGTAGAAAATGAGAATAACAGTTTTAATTCAGGTATGCTTTTTTTTTGCTTTAATGTTCTCTCCCCTTCTTTAACTAGAAAATGGCCACATTACCTGGAAAAATATTTTTGTATTCTACTGCTTAAGAGGAAAAGAGCTAATTAAATTTGTAAAAGTGGAAAATAACATCTAAGAGGTCTTTGTAAGGCTGTGATCCTGACTGCTGGTGTCAGCTTTACTGTACAAATGGTAACAAATGAGCTACCATCAACCATCCTTTACTATCCTAGGGCCCCACTCTGCTTGTAAATGTCTTCACTGGTTATTATTTCCAGTTATTTACTGTTCAGTTTGTAAGTGCAATACTCCCATTGATGCTGTACTCCAGACCAGGAGAGCAGGGTAAGTAATGGTGGTTTTTCAAACAGCTCTGTGTGTACAGAGCCCTCTAACCAAGCCCAGAGAGGCTGCAGAGGACACGCTGCAGCAGCCACACGTGAACCAGCATCAGTAACAAAAACAAGACCTCCCCAGCTGGGTTGCTTGCACGTAAATGTGGTTCTCCAGCAAGAGCTGGGTCTGCTGGGACCTCTGTAGCACAGGGCCAGGGTCAGGCATGGACCAAAGGGTCTGGGTTTGCAGGGCTGGTGGCTGTGCAGGTGAGTTTGAGCAGGGTAAGAAAAAGTGATTATGCTCCCAGTGGACTCCAGGACTTTTAGATAATGCATTCAGACTTTCCACAGAATATATCGTACTCAACTTTGCATAGCCAGAGGACGGCATTTCTTCTTACAAACAAGGACATAATAGTCTTTTCCAGAATAAGAATATAAACCGCTTTCCTAGAAGTATTTGAAGCTTTGGGCAAATGTAGCGCCCGCTCTTTGATTTATCAGCCTGACCCCTGTGCTGTGTTCAGTTCTTCACAGTCGTCCTTAGAAACACTTCCTCTGCCTCTTTTAGCACACAAACACTGTGGTAACTTATGTAAACCACAAAGAACTCCTGTATGCTTTTTGTCAGTAATTCTTAGTTCGTGCCACCAGGTTCTTCTTTCAGCAGTATCTGCAGTTTCTGTTCTACAGCTCTGCAGCATGCTTTGCCCCAAAGCCTCATCCCTAGGCAAAAGCAGCAGGCAGAGGTGTTCTGCTTCTCCGCCGGGCAGGCAGAGGTTGGAGTCCAAACTCTCCCTCTCCTTTTTGCAAAGCTACTTTCTTCAACTCTGCCAGAATAGTTTCGTCTCCCTTGAGCCATGAGGGCTTAGCTGTGCCTGGGTCTCCGGCCAGCCACCGCTCTCTCCTCAAGCAGCATTTATACCTCCTAGTGAACCCCAAGGCTAGTTTCCCTTTGATTGCAGAGTCCAAGAAATACCACCCCTTTCCAGTTCTCGTCAAGGCAGAAAGAGTTTCTTCCTTGGTGTCTAATTCTCCTAAGTGCGTTCAAGTTTTCCTACTGCAGCCTGCTAATTTCCAAGCAGAGTCACCTATAAAAATTTCCCTCTCAATTTCAACACATTTTCCCTTCCACCGGGGCAATGGAAATGGTTGCTGGCTGCCGGCTTTCCTGGCTCGCCTTTCAAGGAAGGCTGCAAATTCATGTTTCCTGGGAACTACAATTCCCAGAAGACATCTTATCTTCCCCCAAACCAGGAACTGAGGCTCGGGGGCTCTGTCACAACTTTCAGAAGGCTTCCTCCTCCCTACACAGTGATGACTGAGGAAGAGACAAGGCCTCCCAGAGCTGCACGGGGAGAGGAAGGTCCTGCCTTTGCTGTCCCACATCCGTCTCGGCACGGCCTCTGCTCGTTCAGAGCTCCGGGCAAAGTCAGGGGGAGAGCCTCATAAGGTCACTGTCTGAAGGCACTGCTTCCACTTATATAGAACTGCAAAATCCCAAGTAAAAGCATGGTGTTTAAAGGGCTGGCCGGTGTTAAATTAAGCAGTTTAGGGACTTTGTGAGAATGGAAGAAACACCCTCCCCAGCCGTATGTCTCCACTGAAGTAATATTTCAGTGTGTCTGTTCTTAGGAGTCCACAAAATTCTCTTTAGCCTCTGATGAGACATGTTTGTGGTACCTGCTTGAACAGCGTGCTGTGATGCCAAACACTCTGCTGGCATCCTCCTCCCAGGAGAACAACCTTAGGAAAGATTTTAAAGGAAGGACTTAACTCCATGGCCCTAAGCAGCCTCTGTACCATTTCATGTGATGTGACTCAGTACCTTACTTGGTCACTTAACAAGTCTTAGTGCTCCTAATTAAAACCAGTCCTTGCCCAGACTATCGATGTGTGAGCGCTGTCTCAGTCAGTAAAGTCATTAATAGCGGTACCACCCCAAACAAACCTATTTGCACAGGGGCTGTAATCTCCTGAAATGATCTCTGGTTTTTGCAATCAGAAGTCAAAGGTGTTCCTTTTACAACGTCCTTCTGAAGTCTGCTTTTCAAAACGCTGAATGCTCACGGCTTCGTCTGGAGTCACGAGGAGCCTCCTGAAAATCAGATAGCGGAGTACGTCATCGGCAGCTTAAAAGGTCCAAGGTTGGCATTTGCAGTGCAGAAAGGTTAGGCTCAGTTTCCAGCAAGGCAAAGGAGCTGGATAACAAGCAGCATCGTGTCTTCAGTGCTTCAAAAACGTAGTAGGACTTGGGGTGTAACTGAAAAGTCAGGTTGGTGTGTCAAGAATAACACGCTTTTCCCCATCTAAGACAGGGCAGGAGGACACTTAGCTGCTCACTGATAGCAATAGTTTACTGAAATAAATACTGACCTTCAAACAAGTACTAGCATTGATATAAATATTAACCTAAATACAATAAACCTAACCCTTGCCTGTTTTTTTTCCCCACTGGAACATACTCTGTTTCCAGAAGGTTTCTGCTCAGATATCTCCAGGGGGAATCTCAGCATCCCTTTTCATCACTAAATGAAGCTTCAGGAGAGCTTTGCTGTGTGGGTTCAGCTTGAACCACCAGCCTGACAAAAGCTGCTGTGTCAGGAACTAGAATATAGAAAAGTGATTCAGAGTAAAGATGAGACAATCTTTCAAAAACTTTGAATCAGGCACTTCTGAAGAGTTTATAAGAAATATCCCTAGTTGCCAAGAGTAAATCTGTGACAGGTATTGTACCCCCACCACGTATGACATTTCCCTGTCCCTCACAGGAGAGAAATAACAAAGTGCTATTGCTGCAGAAAGCAATCAGATAATGCTTGTTTCTAACGGCTGCTGGCAGGGAAGCCTCATTGTGCTCCAATTTCGGGGAAGTGAGTTTTAGGTGCTTAAGTCCAGCCACAAATGCTGCACGAGCCTCTGCTACCCCTCTTCCCTGAAAGGCTGTAATTTCAGGGAATGTCGTATGCGATGCTGAGTTTTTATATGAAATAATTAGCCAGCTGGCTGTAAGTAGCTGTGCAGCATGGCCTGTGATGGCTGGGTGGGATGCATCCCAGGAAATACAGGGGAGCGGTGGGACCTCTATCTGGAGGGGCTATGCAATTGCCAGCTGTTTGCAGGAAAATCAATATTTGGACACCTAAATATCCCACAACCATTTTGCTCGGCAATCGTGGGGAAGGAGTGTGCTCCCTCCCCAGTTTGTTCTTGGAAAGCCTCCCCGGGGCCAGCCGTGTCCCCCGCGGGACCAGGATGCTGTATGCGCATGGCTTCCCTGGGACCAGGCGGGCACCAGAAGCAGCAGAAGAAAAGCAGATCTACCCTGTCAAGATATTTTAGCATATTTGAAATTGCCTAGTGGTTTCATACTGGATCAGCATGCTGTATCGGGGACTGGGCGTTCTGAGCCAGAACTTGCAATCCTGAAGCACTTTTTCCTCCACTGTCACTGCGCAGCCCCTCGCTTCCCTACCTCTTTTCACCCACTTTTAAAGCAGTGTGAACACCCTCACAGGACGAATCTGTTAAAAACGATGGAGAGAGTGGCTGGCCAGAGTCCTAGTTTTGCCTGGTTTTCTGAAAACTGCAGGGTTTTTTTCCTTTCCATTTAATATGGTTAGATGCAGGAATATTATACAATTTTTTCCCACTGCTCCAAGATTAAAAGTCAATTCTTCCTACCTTTAAAACAATAAAAGTGGAAGTAGTTCTTTAAAAAAGAAAAAAGTCCATGAACCACTTGCTTTTTGGTCCTTCAGCATAACGCTAAAGTGACAATAGAAAGAGGAAGCACCTCAGAGCCGGACTGGCGATGGGTGAACCCACGTTGCTGCTGGCATATCTTCACCCGCTTATCTCTTAACTTCACCCATGTCATGGGTCAGCTGCCTCCCAGAGCAGAGGTGCTACCGTCCTCTCTGCAGGCTCCAGGAAGAGCAGTGCTGGGATTTCACCTCATCGGCTTAACTCCATTCCTGACCCCAGAGCATTGTTTTGCTTTAAACACAGAAGGAAAGGCGCTGCCAGGAGATAAGGGTATTTGGATCTGGGATGGGCAGTTTGCTCACGGCAGCCCTCAGTTACTTAAGTCAATACGACAGACTGTGCAGCTCTGAATCACGCCCAGCTGCAACCTTCACTCCTGTAAATCAGCCTGGAGATGTTTGGTTATGGGGAGAACCCGAAGATTTGGAAACAGGTGCCTTCCGAAGCAGCTTTTCCATTCAACATTAATGCAAATTCCAAGTAAATGCTGGTCGTTTGCATACGGATGTGCCTGGAGAGATGCCAGTAATGATGCCATGACCCCAAATAAATGCCAGCCCTTCTTGTCTGAGCACAGAAACCTCTGGTGAGCTCAGCTGGAAATGGGGGCTGTAGCTATGGAGCAGATGCCAACCAAACGCCTCGCACTCGTGATGTTCATCTACAGGCGGGAGAGCCAGAAAACTCCCAGCAATGACTGGGAGCAACTTCCTCCAGCTGGCCTGAGATGACTGGGTATCTGGGTATCCAGTAGGGACTGGCAGAAAGTTAAAAACCGAAGGAAGTTAAAAAATAAAGAAGGTAAAAACGAAGCGGCCCATCTCTGGGTGTGCATTACAGGCTGCTGTAAGTGATACTTATAATTAAATTGCTGAAGAACCGGTTCTGGTTTAGGTTTATGTTCCCTCTGTAAGTGTGACAGGGTAAAACAGGGTAATTTGGCACTTCATAGCCACTTTCATTTTAAACAAACTCCCTTAGCAAGAGGTCGTACCTTTTTCCATAATACATCGACAAATAAAATACCTTCTGACAGGGCGACTGTGGTCTTATTGCATGGCCTGATCATCCAGGAAGAAAAACATGGGGGGATTGTTGTATTTCAATTTCCCCAGCTGCATGGACACCCTGTGACCAGGGAGCTGCAGTGGTGGGAGGCGTACAGAGGGCCGTCCTGCTTCCCAGCAAAGGAACACTAAACCTGGCTGCAAGGGCAGCACAGACCAGCTCCCAGCCATCGCGGTTCATCTTTCCCAGAACAAACAACAACAAAGTGCATTATAACCTGGCCTAAAAACTTATTTTTAGTGGCTAGCCAAAGAAGCATAGCCAAATATGTATTCAGATGCTACTTGAGTATGATGCTCCAATTCCTACAAGGGTTTTATGTAACTCACTAAGCAGATTTTCAGGACAACTGAAGTTTTCCTGATCACTTTAATTACATGAAAAATCTGCCTTCAGAGAGGTTTACGCTATCACTTCCCCTATGGTGGTGGTCCATTAATCTTACCAATGTCATGGCAAGATTATACATGTAATTCTGTATCTGCTTAATTTTCACCATGGAGTTCTTGCAGAATTTAAGAAGCTGCACAGCATATCATAAAAACTCTCTGAAGAAAAAAATAAAAACACTTTCTAAAGCCATGAGACAGGACAGGAAAGAAATACAGTTAAATTTTTTTTCACGCAGTTCTAAGAAAGGGCAGGAAAGAAGTTAAAAAATTCCACTATAAAATTCATAGAAAATTATAGTGCAGAGATAAAAATGATAAAACAACATGATAGTTTCTGTGCTGAACATAAAAAAACATGGCAACATTGCTATAATTCCTACTGTTCTGCAGCACGAGGAATTCGGGATTTTAACAACACTATCATGGTAGCGTGCAAAGGCATTTGCAAAATGTATGTCAAAATCCATTTCCCAGCATAGGCAGTATTCTCCATTACGGCATGAAATCCTGAGGGACTGATTTGAACTGACCATGACTGCACTCCAACACATTTTGAAACTAACCCCACTGTCACCACCTGTGGGCTCCAGACAAAAGAAAAGCCCTTTATGCAGGCCAGCACGCAGAAAAAGGTCTCTCTCTCTCAGTATTATTTTCCTCCCTGCAAGTGTCCCCTTCCTCTCCTGCCATCTCTTCTATAATATCTATAACATGCTGAAAAGTAACTGCTAGTTGCTCTAGCTTCCCTGCAGTCTTAATGACTCCTTTAATTACAGGAGACTTAAATCTTCAGTGTTTCAGAATTCTTAAACTACAATTTTTTCGCAAACAAGCACTCATACAATTTCTTGTTTATTATGGAATTAATATAAGTTCATTTAATACAAAATTTGAAGCAAGCTGTGCCATGGTATATTTACCCTCCTTTAATAATCTTTCCCCTTGCAAAATGTCCCACTATTTTTTAATATGCTAGCAACAGACCAGGAAATTTCAGGAAAATTATCATTAGCTTTATAATGTCATCACCCCTGGCGTTTAAAGGAAAAGGGATGCAGACTCTGTGCCTTTATCAAGGCTCATTTCACATCTAGCATAGAAAATAACATCACTCAGTGGCAATAGTATCAGTGATAAAATGTGAGCATTCATGCTGGCATGCCTGTGCCCACATCAATCACATCGAGATAACTTTCCCACAAAGAAAATAAATTACTTCTAAGTATTGACAATGTTTTTCAAAATAAATAAAGGCATAAAGACAAATTATGGGAAGCCTGGAATAATCAAGTGTTTTGGACTGCAACTTCGTGAGAGCCCCCTGGTTCCAGGCAGCTGTGGGCCAGCGTGACTGCTGCTGTGGGTGATAATACCACAGACAAAGAGCCCTGCCTGCAGCTCAGGCTGCCAATGCCCAAACGCTGAATGCAACGGGGGGAAAAAATGCATTTCAGGAATGCTGTAGGATTCATGCATTAAGGGTAAAAACTCCCCTTCTAAAACTCAATTCGATGTTTGGTTCTTTCTGGACTTCCAGCGATAAAAGCAAAGAGGGTGTGTCAGTACTGAATGGGATAATACCATGGCTGAAGTGAGAAATGTCTCTTGCTGCAAAATACAGTGGTTCAAAGCCTCTTCAAGCAAGTAATATTAGCATAGAACTCAACAGAAGAATTAAATCCTTAATGAATACCCGCTCATCATATAAACGTGTCTGTCAGAGTGATCTCACCTGGAAAATAAACTCATTAATTCAAAAAGCAAGAATTACATGACAGCAAATGACACAACTCAAAAGATCAAGTGCAGAAAAGCAGAGTCTTTAGTGAACAAGTCCTGTTCACTAAAGAGTGAGTATGTTTGCAGTATGTCTGTCTGCTTTACTCTACATGCAGCTCTTCTGCATTCTTTGAGGAATTAGCACTACCGATAACTCCAAACATCATCTGACTTCATCAGGGAACAGCTGGCCCCACGGTGCAGCCCACCACAGGGCATAGCCCTGCAGGCTCCAACTTCCCTGCCATCAGGCTCCAGGCATTGCACAACACCCTCACAGCGGAGCCAGCAGCATGCCCCTGCCTTCACACCAGCTCCCTGCGCCCGAGAGAGCCAGGAGCTCTGCGTTCATTAGGAGCAAAAAGCAATCCCATCAGTCTGGCTGGGCTGGTGCCATTACAGACGCGTCACCGGGCTCGTTCACAGTGGAGCAGCTTTGCTTATCGTATAAGCTGCTTGTGCTTCCAGATCAACTTTCTACTTCCCAGCTCAGTGCTTTTCAAGGGCCTGCACATCAAAATCGGTCAATAACAGCCGTAGTCACAGCTTTGTGGAAGGTTTTGTTTTGGGAGAAGGGCTCACAGCCTCCACAAATAGGCTGGATCTGATTAGCTCAGAGGCAAGCAGTGCAGGAGCAGCTGCAGGCTGTATCTGCTGAGTGGAGATTTCCTCACCCATAAGATTGCTGACAGATGCTGTTGAGTAAAATACAGTGCTGGCTTTCACCACAAGTCAAAAGGGAAGTCTAGGCAAGAGTAGCAAGAGGCACAACAGTTGTCTTTAGGATAGTGCTGCATGTACTGACATGCTCTGTGGGCAAGTGTCCCCACCCTTTATTCTCAGAGGAATCTTTCATTAGGCAGATTGTATGTTACAGCTCAAGGGCAGAATGTAGAACAGGGATGGCTTCATAATGCCCAGTTCCAAAAAGAAATGGGCCAGACCTCACAGACCGGCCAATTCAGAAATTCCATGGTCCTGAGCAGACTGAAATACTTCTCTGAAGTGACAAATTAATCTTGAAGTAGCTAAGAAACTTGATAAGAAACAGAAGCAGAGAATTATGGAAGTGAAATCAGATCCAGCTGGGATTTGCAGCAGCATCAGAATACAAAAGCTCTGTGCTTCTGGTCCTGAAATGCTGCCTTCTTGCTGCGGGCCTTGTAATAGTCTTTCCCAGTATTTTGCTTTCTGGGGAATAGTTGTAATAGGTTTACAATGAACAAGAAGTATACTGCTTATGTTTGTACCCTGCTGACTCACTTTATAACAGCTCTTCAAGCATAAGCCCGCAGCTCCAGCACTCAGCCTCCAACGTTTTCTGTGTATTTTAGACTGGAGCGCTCTGTAGCCTTACCCAACGGGAAATGAGAGTCCTTTTGACATGAGAGATGGACACCAGTGTCTCAGTGTGCATAACAAGATCTTTATTCAACAAGAGGGAGTAAAGAAAGAACATCCCAAGTGAACAAGCAAAAACAAGGAGCAGAGTGCTCCATGCAGCTCTTCAGGTGCTGTTTCAGGAAAGAGTAGTTGTCCTCCAGGCCAGACCTGAGGAAGATGGGATCAATACCAGAAGCAAGGTCCTCTGCTCTGACTGAACAGAGAAATACTTGTGTCCAGGAGACATGGCTACTAGCAGCTCCACACAGCCACACAGCACTAAATAAAACACAGGGAAGGACCTCATAACCCCTATCTCCCTGGATATGGTGTGCAGATATGTAAAGGGACTCAGAAAACCCCAAAGGAATCCAGGTGTGGTGGCTGCAGCAGGAACCATGCTGGTAACTGTTGTTCCCTGGGTCTGGTTCATCTCAGCTCACCTCTGATATGGATGCATTGAGGCGGATTTGATGTTTGTTTTTATGCCACTTGGCATTTTTCCTGGAGAGAGAAAAAAGTAAAAGCAGTGCAAAACTGGCTATATGAGAGGACATTTGCTCAGGAGCATGGAAGACTCACAACAGCCCTGTTTGGGCTTTTCCTGTT
>JANZLP010000072.1:41805907-41816243 GCA_026930925.1 Chelictinia riocourii
ATTTGGTTCAAGAAGCTCAAACTTAACAGAAAAGGAAAGTCTTCTAGAATACTTAAGTTTAGAGTATGAAAGTGGGTACATGTGGGTCAGTTCAGACAAGGAGCAGCCTGATGGTGACTGAGGTTCGGAGGTTTCTTTGCAAAGCCAGCAAAGGAAGGAAAAGACCAGCTGAACAACCCTGTTCTCTCCTTGCCTCCAGCTTAGGCAAATGAATAGTTTTTCCAACTGTTCTTAAATGAGCATATGTATCTTTTCATCAAATATTTTTCAAATCTGAATTGTAATTTATCTCT
This sequence comes from Chelictinia riocourii, assembly GCA_026930925.1. Lineage (NCBI taxonomy): Eukaryota > Metazoa > Chordata > Aves > Accipitriformes > Accipitridae > Chelictinia > Chelictinia riocourii. The sequence continues at coordinate 41,806,201 of JANZLP010000072.1, forward strand.
GTATTTTTAGCAGTTACTTCCTTGAAAGTCTTTTGAAAACGTTCTCTCTCTCCTTCTGCCTTTTTTCCACAAAACATATGCTAATGAGCCCAGTGTCTTCCACCTATACTTTATCAACTGTAATTCCTGGTTGGTTTAGATGATGGTGTACAAACATAGTTGAGTGTGTGGTAATCACAAGTTCTTTTCTGAACTACGTGCTGTACTTGCCTACATCCGAAGCAAAACAGGCACTGGCTCCAGTCTAAATATTTTTACATCTTTACGTTTGCTATCTTATGTTTTTCAGTAATTTCTGAGATAAGTAAAGTCTAGCTACCACAATTTAAATAAATACATTTTGGTTTTTTAAAAAAACTAAAAACTATCAGTGCTTTCTCAAATGATGTTTTACAATAGCTTTTATATTAAGGAAATGAAGATCAAGAAGAACAGGGAGTTAAATTTGAATTGCAGCTCATGGAGATCTCCTCACATTATGCTCTTTTACATAGGGAACTAGCCACAAATGCTGTGAAGTTGTAAAACTGATTTTTGATCACAGGGAGAGCTCACTTTTTATAGATAGGCTTGTCCACAAACTGAGGCAAAAGGTTAATTGAGGTTGCATACTTGAATACATGATGTGCATTTCACCTCTGTCACACAGTTAGTTACTGAAACACTGTGCTTTTTTTTATATCTGGTATGAATAATTTCTAAATACAAAGGTATTTACTGAAGAATCATTAAAATGGAATCTGCAAAGGCAAACGGATACGTGATACCGGTATGTGGCTTTGTTCACCGGAGTGGGGCTGTGTGGGTTAGCTGAAAGAAATGACTCCAGCAGTCTGTTCTCAAGCAAATCTCTCAGACGCAGGATTGTTACACAGGACATACCTGGCTTGCTTTATGCTCTCCTTTTGGGAAATCAGTTCAACCTGTTCAAATATCCTACGGTACATGAGATTAGTTATCCAATGTTGTGTCCATAATGCCTGCTTTTATTAGATGAGCTGTACTAATATAATTTTGAAAGAACAAACTAATAATTCTCACAGTATTCAGTTGTTCACTAGAGACCCCAATCTTCCAATTATGCTTGCACTCAGCTTTAACAATACGTATCAAAATTAATAAAATAAGGAAAACCGTGATTTAAAAAAACAGTGAAAATTGAACAGAGGAGAAAAATAGAGTGGATAAATAAGACAAAATTGTGTTTTCAAAATAGTAACATAACTAGTAGTATGTTGTAGGAACTTATGCAGCATTTCTGAGAATTAAATATTTTATTTTTTCTCCAGGATTCAGAGTTCTCTGTTGATACTCAAGTGAACCCATACCTTGTGCATGCTACAGAATATACTCAGCCCCTGAAATCTGGAGAGTATGAACTAAGCAACATTTTAAAAGTGCACGACTTAGAAGTGAACTGGTAGGAACAATTAATTTTATTGTTATATACATGCTGAGTTTTATTTTTCAACAGGTCATTGAGAAGCATTTGTTTTAAGTAAATTTCTGAAAAACTACTGGCAGCAGTTGGGGGACATTCTGTCTGAAGAATGTGAAGGTAGAAAAAAAATAATGAAATTTAGTGGGAGTATAAATACAGTAAAATACATGAGCAGAACCGTTTACAGATTATGAGATTCATCTTTTGTAAGAAGGGTGGGATTTGGTTAGTAGATATAGAAATGGGAACTAGAGATGACTATAAACTCAGGTTCCAGAAAACCAAATTACAATGCTGAATATTTTTGCAGTGTGTATTTGATTGCAGATTATTCCCTTGGGTCAAAAATCAGAAGAGTTTAAATTTAGATTAGCTTCAGTGTGCAAATAGCCTGTAAGCAATGATATTTCAGGGCTTGCTAGCTGCAGCTGAGGAAGAATAAACATAAAAATATAAAAACCCTCCATGTTACAGCTAGTATCAAAGGTCAGACAATTCTGACACATTGTCTAGGTGTGAATATATTTTTAAATAACTTCTAAGAATAATCAATGCTTTTGTCATTCAGATAAACTTTATGTAGTTGACGCTGTTCTTACTATACTCAAACTGCTAGTAGATTACTTCTGAAGGTATCTCCCTAAAGAAAAACTGTATTCCTGCACTTAATTTTAGAAGCTTAATTTCTTGTTGCATCCAAGAAACATAATCCAATGTAGTTATGTTTTAAACAGTCCAAAACTTGGGCAATATAAATCTCGAGCAGATTAAGAGTTTGACTGACTTGTTAAAAAAATCAGTGTTGTGAAGACATAGAGTAGTATACCATATAAGTAGTACACAAAATCAGAGCCAAGGAAAGCACTGACACAAGTGAGAAAATGCTGATGTGGGTCTAAGGTAACTGTTGTCTGTGAAAATGGAAACAATGTTTACAGATTTAATAATTACAATGCAAAGGTCACAGATACTTTCTTTAGGGGCTGCCCATATTTTGTAATAAATATCCACTGTACTGTTTGAGTTTTGGCCTAGCTGGGCAGGCTTCTGCTTAGTCTCAGGTGCTCAGTTCTGGTTTTCTGTCTGGCTAATCCCCAACCTATAATTGTAAGGCAATATTTTGAATAATTGTGCCAATGCCTTTAGTTACTCCCCACTAGCGTTTAGAGTCCAGATCAATGTATATACCTGTTTTTTGTCATAAAGAGGATGTTATCACACCGCTCTTTAGAAAGGCAAGAGACAGAACATGCCCCTGCTTCCCAAATCAACATGGGCTCATCCTTCCCTCCCACTCCAAATTAATCAGGTGGAATACCTAGGGTTTGACATCATGATATGGTGATGACTGAAGTCTATGCATGTACCTTCATTCATCATCAGGCAACACACAATGAATTCACTGTGGTAAACACAAGATGCACCTAAGATACATCTACAGTTTAAGACAATGAAACAGTTTCACTTCCTCCAGCTGGGAAAGTCTTATGAAAAGACTTTGCCTTTGAAACTAGTAAAATGAGTACCCCAGGTGGTTTAAATTAAAAAATTAGCCATAAATATATTTTGTATAATGCAATTTATTATGGATGTTTATTGTGTGCAGTGGGAAAATGTTTGGTTTCGGATGACCTTACTGTATAACATGTGCCCTACTGAAACTGTTTATACTGCGGCAGCCTGCAAAGGCCCCAGTCTAATTCTGAGACCGGCCGGGCTACACGCTCCAAAAGCCACGGGAAGGCAGAGCCCTTCCCTTGGACAGCCAAAGGGGCAACAGCATCTTGTATGGGACATATGCAACAAAAAAACTTGGCAGGGGGGGAAAAGCTGAAGAGTAGAGAAAACTGGAGGATGGTTCAGGGCAACGTTGTTTACTAGGGAAAATGGGATTAAAATGATATCAGGTCCCAGCAGGTTCTGTTATACTGGGGTGGGGGTCTCACCTGTGTCTGAGGCATATTTTGCCTCCTGCATCCCACATTTTATCAAGCCTCCTCTAATTTCAGCCGGGTTTTTCGAGAGGGGCTCTGTACTCACACCCACCCGTGACTCCAGATTTGCCCTTCTGCAGCAGAGAGCAGGGACTTACCTCGCCCAAGGGACCAGGAGTCCCTGTCATGGACACATCCACCCTCCACTGGGATGTTGCGACAGGGAGCTGATGACTTCAGAAAAACATCTCCTGCCCCTTCTCCTGTACTTTTGCACAAAGGCCACATGCTGGCAAGGGTGAAATCATTCCTCAGTTTAAAAAAAAAAACCCCTCAGAAGCCTCCCCCCCTCTCCAGGCTCCTTCACACATGTATTAACACCAAACTGGCAAAGCCAATGGAAAAGGATTTTGCATTTTGGCAGCAGAGCTGGCTCAGTGCTCGCCGCGGGCCTTATCCCAAACCCACTGGAGCTGAAGGAGCTTGTACCGACTTCAACGGGCTTTGGATCGGGTCTGGCCAGGAGGAATCCACTTCCCTTTGTCCTCAGGGGGGTTTATCAGCAGCTTTTGCTCTGTGGTGAGCCCCAACATGCGATGTTGTAACAGATACCTGGATTTACATCAGTGTAAGTGAATTAGGTTGCCCCTATAATCTGGCCTCATTTAAGAGTCATTTTAGCCATTATGATGAAATATGAACGCCGCTGATGGGGGGACTGCGGTGACTTCGCATGCTTGTTTCCTGCCGTGCCCCATCCATTCCTGATGTTCTCCATCTCTGCTATGGGTCGAGGACCGCTGGGGCCTGCAGCGGGTGCTTGGGGGGTGCGGGAGGGATCCAGCACCCCGACTTGTGCTGCAGGGCTCTGCATCCCAAGGACTGCGGTTGTCCAAATAGCCTGAATTTGGACAAAAATTAGCTCTGCTGCTGAAGTAAGCGCTCTGTTTCACGCCTCCCAATTTCGCCTCAGAAAAACAGAAGGTGTATGAGAGACAAGCAGTGATCGCTGGAAAAAAATCACCCCAAACATGTCTAAAACATGGCTTGAGTCACTGGTGGTGCTTATATTTTTGGTTTAAAAATCATTTAACATTTCCAACATTTGACAGAAATGATTAACCTATCCCTCTTGAAAAGTCTTTGCGATTTGAACTTACTGTGGCACATTTTATTTACTTGCACCTTGATGAGGAATTAAGCAATGCTTTTTGTGAGTTTTAATCTTTCCCATTCTCTTTGTGGCTCCGTATAAAGGGGGAAAAGGAAACATGTTGTTTGAAAGAATTCTGAAGTGATGTTTCTATTTTACTTTTTTTAGGCTCTTGATGTATTTTTGGCTGCAGGGACTGGCATGGAGTATTGGTCTAAGAATACACAACATTGAAAAGCAAAGGAATATCAGCTGTATCTGAGTTAACAGCATTGCTCTATACTTTTGCTGTTTTGTTGTTACTGTATCATGATAATGATAACTCACAGCAATAATGAAGAGTTGTTAATTGTAAAAGGCAAACGGTATTATATATTTGTCCTCATTGTTTCAGTTCATATAGTAAGCAATATCTCAGTAGTCACTGACTGCCCGTGTTAAGTGCTCTGAAGTATTTATGCTCTGCCTGAATAATTATTATCCAGGAGTTTGTGGTGCATGGTGCAATGGAAGATACCAGATAAAGCCAAGGTAACTGAGAAATGAAGAAAAGTTGCACTAGGTCACTCCAGATGATGCAGATCAGAGAGATCTGAGGGAATAAACCCATGTGTCGTCTTTAATATCAGTGACACGGATCAGAATGAGAGAAAAGATGAAATTATCTGTACTGAATCAACGCCCCAAGTGAAAACCAAACTGAGACTGAGCCAGAAGGGGTGGCACAGAGTTAGACCGAGGGTGGGATGCAGGAAAGATTTCCAACTGGTGCTTTCACCACGCACCATGCTGAAGGATCAGCCGTGGACCAAACCGAGAAGATTTATTTCCAACCTGACATTATTATTTATTATGACTTGAATTAAAGCAGCGACCGCAGAACCCAGCCAGGACTGGATGCTTGTTGTGCTGAGCTCTGTGCAAACACAGGCAGCCTGCGCAGAGCTTAGGCTCTAAGAAATACAGATTAAACTTCGGGCCTGCTGCCCTACGTATGCAATTACAGCATCGTTGGAGGCAGTAATAAAATCCTGAGGAGAAATGGATGCTTTGAGGAAAATCTACAGAATTGGGACTGCGGAGTGCTAGGCTTTCCGCCTGCACATGGGTGGATGTGCTTCAGCTTTAATCCCATCAGTCCTCTCCCTCTGCCAGCAAATGGCCCCCACTGCTCCATTTTAGACGACGCTATTATTTTTGGCTATGTCCGTAACCTTGGGTGATCAAGCCGCATTAAGCTACGAGTGTCCTTGCAGCATCACCCACTTGCTTTCAAAGAAAATAGCTCTGAGATACACCAGGAAGGAAGAGGGCAATACCGGCAGATAATCCAGCCCCATAAAATCCCTGGGTTGTGGTTCCAGCCTGCTTTCCACTTGGGTGCTGCAAGAGGGATGCAAGCAGTGTGGCTGGCAAGTGCCAGCAACCAAAAAGTCCCTCAAGCCTATAAGGTTTATTAAGGTTCTTTTTTTAAGTCTGTGCCAATAAAAAGGGTCCACACAACCTCTGAGTGAGGCTTCATAAGCTCACTTTTATGTTTGGATAATTTGGAGCCAAACCGTCATGGAGTTCACATAGAGAAATACCCCATGGAGCATCACAAACTGCAAAGAAAATATATTGAGGAAAGAGAGGACTGATAATTTTATGGCTTTCCTTGAAGTTAGACAGTAAAATGGGCTTTATTAAGCAATTTCCTAAGATCTGATTGCAATTTTGTTACCAGTGCAACGGTTTTAGATATAATATTTTGTAAATAGGGAGAGATGTTAGAAGCCAAGGCGCTACGGCTTTGTGCACAGCATGCGGACCCACCATGGGAAGCTGCGCAACGCACTCCTGGTTCCCAAAATGTTTGATTTTTGGATCAGACTGCTGGGCGGGACATGACAGCAGCGCTTAGCTCTGCTGTGAAAAGCTGTACATTGAGCCCCACATGGCTGGGTAGCCCTTGGAAGGAATAGTGCTTTTAAAGCCAACTGAATAGTTTGACCCAGGTCCAGGGATGAGCAATGCACACTTATTTTTTGGGGGTGAAGCATTTCTAATTTGAAATATGTTTAAGAGCCCTGATTTTTACACGAGATGATCATCACAATCTCAAGACTCATCTTCCAAAACAGAGGCTATTAAAATCACTTGTCCCTCAGCCTTTTGGCCAAAATATGTGTGTGTGTAAATCTAGGTCCAGAATTCCTTTGATGGGATTTACACGATAAACCTCTGCTATGTTTCCTCCTCACACAAATAGTTATTTTGCACTCGGCATGGTTCATCTTTTAAAAATCTATTTTACAATGTAATAATTCACACCCACTTCTCTTTGGGAAGTCATTTATAGAAGGAATATTAAATGTGGCTGGGCATTAGAGGGAGTACTGCTGATACATGCAACAACTCAAAATGTTGAGGGAAGTGATTATGGGTATGGGAGAAGATGCCATCTTGACCTTGGCGGTTTGTTTATTAGACACTAAATCACAGACATTTCTTCTTCCAGTTATAACTGGTCTGAGGACTCAGATATAACCCTAAAAGCCCTTTCTGGGGTTTTAAACAGAATTTAGACCTCATCAGTGCTCAGTACTATTTATGTAGCTTGAATGAGAAAAAGGAATGCAGAGACCACTGTGGGAAAGGAAAAAAAAGGAGAAGAAACTAGAGAAAAAAGAAGTATTCATTCTGATGGCTGTATTTCCTTTTCAAAAGGTTGCTCCTCCTGGTGCCACAGAGCAGAGAGAATCAGAAAATATTTGATGTCTTTTTACCCACTTTGCTTACGTGCCTTGTGCATAGGACAGCCAGTAACCATCAAACTCCTTCTGCCAGCCTTCTGTATTTCACTGGAAGGAAAGGGCTATCCCTCGCTGTCGGCAGCAAAGGTAGCACTGGAAATAAGATGGAAGTGACCAGGCAGTAGGCAGGGGTGGTGGTGGGGAGAGAGAGATGGGACATGCCTGACAGATTGCTGTCAGACCCCTGAGCAAAAGAAGGCAAACAAATCAGCTCTGCTGGCACCTTTCTGTGCAGGAATATTAAAGTAATTCAGGACATCTGATTTAAGAGACAATCAGTGTTTTTCAAACGCTAAATAGGCCCCAAATATGCTGTTCTCCATGGTTTCCTCTCCCCAGTGCTACACCAGTTTTATATATCTGTATCTATATATGCATGAACTCAGCAAGCTAACAGGGGTAAATCACCTCCGTGCATCCTGACCTCCTGCTTCGTCTCCCGTTTCAGAGGCTCAGTGTAAACTAAGGTGCTGGGCTCACTCTTCAGGTCCACATATTTCCTCCGAGTTCCTGCTCTGCAGAAATAGCTGTACTCTGCGGGTCGGTGAAGATCCAGCTGAAGCTTGCGAGGGCTGGAGGGAACAGTGTTGCTTTAGGCTCCCTGCCTGCGGAGTGACATATCAGAAGTAATAAGTCTGAGCCCGAGCTGATGTCTAACAGCATCGGAGAGCGGGCTGGAAGGCTGAACTTCTGCAAAATGAAAGCAAGGAATTTAACAGCAGTAAAAAAGAGGTTAAGGAAAGAACAAAAAGGAAAGGAAATAAAAGTGATACAAATGGCTAGAAAAACAGCTTCATCCAAATATTAACCACTGCTGCTGTATTTTGACACTGGACTGAGTTAACAGAAGCACCTGGCAAATATGCTTACAGTTGGAAGAAAGTGCTTAATTTCAGAAATTTTCTGGATCATCTCGATACAGAAAATATTTTAGCAAAAGATACTTTCTGTGCATTCAAATCTGCCAATAGCTTGAAGACATATTCTGCACGAGGCTAGCAAGAAAAAGGATGTTTTACTGGTGGGGTTTTCAGCCAAACTATCTCGCTCTTGGAGCTTCTTATCCCTCTCCTCTCCAAGATACCTTTCCCCCGACCATCAGAGGAGCAGAAGCAGACAGACCTTTCCCTGGCCGATCAGATGTGGCCTGCCCAGCCATACCTCCTGTCAGCCACAGGAACCACACAGATAGCGTTGGCTTGGGTTTTTTTTTCCTCTTAGCGTGCTCAAGTAACAGCTTAAAAGCACACGTAGCTAAACTGGTGTAAAACTGGTGTGAGAGCAGAACCTGCTTTGGCAGGGGATGGACTTGATGCGGCTCTGCTGGGTAGTCTCTCTAAAATGATTTATTGAACAAAAATTCATTTGTTCTGTGTCACCCCACAAAAACTTTTTTTTCCCTGCATCAGTCAAGCAATGGGGTCTACGAGGGCTGAACAGAGAGAGGCACAAACACTCCATTACATTACCCCAGCAGCCCCGCTTGGGCAGGAAAGCCCAGTGCGTGGGAAGTGTGGCGGCTGAGTCTGTCGGGAGGGTTGCAAGAGCCGCGACAGCCAAGCAGGCAGAGTACCGGGGAGTGGGAAGGTTGTTGCTTGACACTGGCAACCTCACCCACTTCCTTGTGGTCCCACTTTTTGACTACCTTCCACCGAGAGTGACAGAAAAAGAGAACAAGGTGCAAGTGCCTGTTTCCTTGAACTCCTCTGCCTGGAGTTCTGGGAACAGCTTGTGAGGCAGGTTCAGATTTGGGGCTTTCGACATCAGGGCGGTTAAAAAAAAAAACCTTCTGGACTGAACTTACATATATAAGTTGTCATATATGTCACATGGAGACTCCCACCACACAAAACACAGCTTTTCCCTCTCCTGCTGCAAATCCTAGGCTTGGCTATATTCAGATGGCAGAGCAGCCAGCTATAGCATTGTTTCTCCATTGTCCTCTCCATCAAGAGACGAGATGGATCAGTATCCACAGCAACAGTTATCAAGGAGCTAATTCTATGGGTTTTCAGCCCAGGTGAAGAGCTCTAGAAATCCTCTTTTTAGTCTTGACCCAATCCTGTGGAGTATGTGTCCATGACTGTGTGTCAGTGGAACATGAAAGATCACAACCAGGAAGAAAACACATGGAATCACTCCCATATTAGTTTTGAAATCCACAAATGAGTCTTACTGTAAAATGACTGGACTCTTTTCAAGATTGTTCTCCAAGTCAAAACTGAAAATAGAAGCTTGGAAACAGTCAGGGAGCCCTGTTTATGATGGTATATGGCAGGAAGGTGAAACTGGCCACTTGAGCCCAACAGATGTGCCCTCTGTCACCCACTGAGGCAACACAGCAGCAAGGTCTCTACTAATCTGTCCTGTGGCACCAGCTATTCCAGGCTTGAACATGACCAAAAGATCACCAAGTATAGGAACACAGAAGACAGGATTTCTTACAGCACATCATTATAAAGTCTTCCAGTCTAGTATGCTGCCACAACCTGGGATCTTAAGCTTCAGAGAAAGGCAAAGAACAAACTGAAACAACCACAAAGGAAAATCCACAAGTTACCACCACCACCTTGTCCACAAGAAAATTTCCAGCAGGCAATGCATTGCTGTGGGCTGAAGGTGTCATAACTGTAAATCTCATACCATTAAGATCTACTTACAGCTACATGATCAGCTGTGAAGAGAAGGGATAAACATGGAACTCTGAGTAGCACTGTCTT
>JANZLP010000072.1:41998221-42009249 GCA_026930925.1 Chelictinia riocourii
AAATCACAAAATGAATCTGACTAGTAAAAATACATTTACACATCCAATTCCTTATGACATACGTTTGAAATGGCAACCAATGTATTCATGATCAATATATCTCACCCAGTGCCACTCATGACTGGGAAACGGCATGTATAAAGCTAAGTGCTATAATCTCAAAGAATAACAATTTCAAAATGAGAGACTGTAATGCCACAAAATTCTGAACCCCTAGTATACTTCTATTTCTTTACAGCCTGAGTTGCTGATTCTCAATCAAGCTAACAGGCTGCTCTAGGAGAAATTCACTCTGACCCCATCTTCAGACAGACTCTAGGAGAAACAGTCAAACACCATTTGATAAATGGTGATAAAGTGCAAAACAAGAAATTGTGAGGAAGGGCTGCTCTATCCAAGCACAATCAATAATACAGGAATCAGATGGTTAAGCAATACCAACATACTAGTATCAACATAGCTAAGAGTGTTACCACTGCCTCTAAAGGTTGTTTCAGCCTCTTCAAGGCCCCACTATGCAAGAATGGCAGATGTGCTGGGTTTGCTGTACAGGACATGTGGGTTCCATTGCCTCAGAAAGAGTCAAAAGACTGAGAAAAGGAACAGGTGAAGGATAGTAAAAAGCTGCAATATATAACATGCTAGACAGATGTAAAAACAGCAGCAGAAGCTTTTGAATGAGTATTTTGCAGAGCATTCTGCAATGATCATGAAGAGTCTTAGTCTACAAAGCTCAGCCCATTAAAGAGATTCCACAGAAAGCATGTCTGATGTCAGTCCTGTAGTCAGTATTGTTAAGTATCTAATATTTAATTTTCTCTTATTTATTATACATTTTCACTCAAAAGACATCTACTTAGATAACAGATAAAAGATCATTGACAAAAAGGTTGATAACAGATCAATTTATCATAACAATCTTACCACAAAAAATATAATTTCACTTGCATTGTGAAAGGTTTCGCAGCACTGCACAGCTGAATGTAACAACTGACACATTTTAATACATACAGACAGAATTCATCAGCTTAAGATGAGGCTGAATTTTTTTACCACCACTTTTTCTTCTTGCTTATCTACCTGCTGAGTTTTTTCACAGCTGTCTTTACCCAGGGGAATAATATTAATGCCAAAGTAGTATCAAAAAGCAGCTATCTTGAAGCAGCAGTATTTTTAAATTATAAAGTCACTCTTCTTCTCCCTCCTTTCTTTGCAGTAATTCCTCCTGAAAGCATGGGAGTGAGCTTGCTTGCTCATCACTCTTGCTACCCTAAACAACTGAGATAGCTTTGTTCTTCTGCACCAGCAGTTCTGCTCATGAGCACTGACACTGAATTTCCTTTTTTAGACAGCAAGGACGCAGACTTTCTTCCTCTTCTCCCTCCCTCTGCCTCCCCTCCCCCTCCTACAGTCTTTGCTGTGCCCTCATCTTACCTTCAACAGCAGAAGAAATCCATGCTGCAGTTTTTTTCCTCGTTAGCAGCTCTATGGCAACAGCAGCTCTGAGGCAGCAGTCCTTTACGGTTCTCACTTTTCTCTTTCCTTCTGCATAAAGATACACAGTTTGCTTTCCTAATAAATTAGCAAATAAAATTCTGATGTGATGTAAATTAACAAACACAATTCCAATGTGATTTCAGAAAAAAAGTGTTCTCCCCAGGGGTACAAAGTTGTATTCCCAGAAGAGCTGAATGTTAGCAATGCAAATAAATAATAGTAAAGGAAATCATAGAAGTCCTGCTCTTTCCTCTGCCCTGCAGACCGACCCTCCGGCCAGCGCTCCCACCTCCAAGCCCGTCGCTTCCTCGCCGCCCCGCGACTCCCTGACCCCCGGCCCCGGGCCCAGCTCGGCTGCCCTGCTCCGGCAGCCCCCCGCCAAGGCACCCGCCACCGACACCATCAGTGAGTGTCCGGGGAGCGCGGGGGGGTGTCGCGGTGCTGCGGAGCTGGGGCGAGGGGAGGCGAGATGCTCTCTCCCATCGGCAGAGCTGGGGGGGGCTGTTTTGGATCGACCATGGCCACTGGTGCAATTACCACCTACCTGGCTGCCGGCGCTTTCCTGGCAGGCTCAGACCTGCTGGAGGTGGTGTCAATGTGCAGAGCTCCTCGCTACGGCTGTTGGCGGGGGGGGTACAGGTGTTTTGTGCGGAGAGGGTCATTTTTCTCTGACAAGCTGTCATTTTGGTGTTGCTACGTGAAGCTGCATGCTTCAGGCCTTGGCTGCAGGGTTAGGAGGGGTGTCCCAAGTGCCACCGCTGGCACACAGGAATGCAGGAGGCCAGGATGCGGCCGGTCTCCTTGTGCAGGTGAGGATCTCTGTGGGGGTGAGGGTCTGCCTGCGCTGGGTGCTGCAGAGACCCTGGATGGGAACAAGCTGACCCAGGAGCCCCTGTTGATGGCTGCCACCTTCTGAAAGCACAAGGGAGGGGGATGAAGGCTCAGTAGTGGCTTCTGTGGTGGCTGATGGTGAATTAGTCACACCCCCCCTTTTCCTGCCTCAGTTTCCTTGAAGACATTTAGGGAATCCTTGGGAAGAGGTCTCTGGAACAGCTTGGCCACTGTCTAGCCAAAGGGACCAGAAGGTGATGGGAGGAGGACAGCTAGCCCAAGGGAGAAATAAAGCCAAGACTGGAGACATTAAGCCCTTGTCTGGGCTAGAAAATTACAACGGTTCAGCCAAAATTGAATTGGAATCGATTTCAATAAACCATCAAAACCCTGGAGGTAGAGCCACTTAGCCATCAACTGCAGGTAACTTGGCCTGGCCAAGACTGAACTGGCATTGGCAGCAGAGATGAGGGTCGCTGTGGATCAGTGGCTGGTCCGTGGTGTGTCCTTTGGAGGGATGGAGCCATTTGATCTCCTGTGCCGCATCTGCATGCGGGTCCGTGACCGATGGGACTCAGGGGCTGCCCCTCTCCTCGGGTCTTTGGCTCCTGATCCATAACCTGCCTGCCCTCCTCCCGATCCGCTGGTTCATGCCAGGCTTGGCTGGGCGCAGCGCAGAGGTGACGCTGCCTGGTCTCTGCCAGATGCCCTTTTCCTTCGGGTGATGCTCGCTCACACCCGCTGGCCAGGGCCAACGAGCAGGTCTCCCCCCACGCAGCTCTCCGCAGCCCGCTGACCATGTCCAGCCCCTACACGTCCTCCTTCGGGATGGTGCCTCACGCCGCCCTCAATGGGGAGCTCCCAGCCTCCGGCATGTACATGGGCATCCACCTCTCGCCACAGGTCAGCAGCGCCATGATGTACGGCCGGTCGGCGATGGTAAGTTGCCGAGGGATAGACCGAGTCCGCTGGCACGCGTCGGCTCTGCTGCCTCTCCCCTTCTGTCCTGGGCCCCGACGTGCAGTATCTGCGCTGCTGCAGTCAGCTCAGGCTGGGGCGGGGGGGGTGAAGCCTTTCCTAAGGCTCCCTTCTGGAGGTGTCTGGGTTGTGGGGCCAGTAAAGGCTGCAGAGCTCTCGGAGAAGCCCCCACTGGTCCCGCTGCTCTGTAGCCGTGTCTTTGGGAGTCCATTTTGGCCTTTGTCACTTGTGTGTTGCGGAAGCAGCAAGCAGGGGCCTTGCACAGAGCTGGGCTGGCCCAGTCCCGGGGCATGGGGGAAAGGCATCAGCACAAGCCCTTGTGTCCCTGGCGTTTGCTCCTCACGTGCTCTTTGCTTTGTACAGGTGGCTTTTGAGTCGCACCCTCACCTGAGGGCTTCCACCATCTCGTCTTCACTCTCCACCATCCCCGGGGGGAAACCGTAAGTGTGGCCGCACGTGCGGGGGCTGCAGGGAGGGTGGGCAGCGAGGGGCTGAGCTGTGCAGCATAGGGGGTGGGGGTGAGGGGGGGCGTCTCCTTCCCCAGGGCTCATTCCTACACCCAGCAGGTGTAGGGCAGGGCAGGGCCTGGCTAGAGTTTCTCTCTGCTTCCACGTCCAGTGCTGTCGTTTGGTTCCAGGCAGCTGGCGGTAACAAGGAGCTGGTTAATTATATCGCTCATTAGCCAGAGTGCATTAGACACCTTCCACCTGGCTCAAGCGTGGCTAATGGGAGAGGTCAGCTCCTGCACTCAGGAGTCACTCAGGGATTGTTCAGCCCTCTCTCCTGCTCTCTTCCAGTGCCTACTCCTTCCACGTCAGCGCCGACGGGCAGATGCAGCCGGTGCCTTTCCCACCCGATGCCCTCATCGGCTCCGGCATCCCCCGCCACGCTCGGCAGCTCCACACCCTGACCCACGGCGAGGTGGTCTGCGCCGTCACCATCAGCAGTTCCACGCAGCACGTCTACACCGGGGGCAAGGGCTGCGTGAAGGTGTGGGACGTGGGGCAGCCGGGCACCAAGACAGCCGTGGCTCAGCTGGACTGTTTGGTGAGGAGGAGGAACAGAAAGGCATTTGTGGGAGGTTGGGAGGGGGAGAGAGGGTCCTTTCATGTCTGTGATGAGAAAAGGAGATCTGTCTCCCACACACCCCCACCATGCACTGATCAGCTCCTTCCTCACTCACCCCATTCCCTGTAATCCCAATTCAGAACCGGGACAACTACATCCGCTCCTGCAAGTTGCTGCCTGACGGCCGGAGCCTAATCGTGGGGGGGGAGGCCAGCACCCTCTCCATCTGGGACCTGGCAGCCCCGACGCCCCGCATCAAGGCCGAGCTCACCTCCTCTGCCCCCGCCTGCTACGCCCTGGCCATCAGCCCCGACGCCAAAGTCTGCTTCTCCTGCTGCAGCGACGGCAACATCGTGGTGTGGGACCTGCAGAACCAGACCATGGTGAGGTGAGCCTGGGGCAGGCACAGGGCAGGAGCAGGGCAGGGATGCTGGCTCTTGGGAAGCTGGCAGCCCTGACAGCCGTGCTCTCGCCCTCTCTATCCCGCTCTTTCCCAGGCAGTTTCAGGGCCACACAGATGGAGCCAGCTGCATCGACATCTCCAACTATGGCACCAAGCTGTGGACAGGGAGGCTGGACAACACAGTACGGTGCTGGGACCTGCGGGAAGGGCGTCAACTGCAGCAGCATGACTTCAGCTCCCAGGTAGGGGCTGGGGCCGACCGTGAGCACCGTGGGGCTGGCTGGGAGCTGCTGGGCCACTGCCTGACCCTGACCCTGTCCCCGTCCCTGTCCCTAGATCTTCTCCCTGGGGTACTGCCCAACGGGAGAGTGGCTGGCGGTGGGCATGGAGAGCAGCAACGTTGAGATCCTGCACGTCACCAAACCTGAGAAGTACCAGCTGCACCTCCATGAGAGCTGCGTCCTCTCCCTGAAATTCGCCTCCTGCGGTAGGCAAGCACCGGAGTTCCTTCACAACTAAGTTGCCATAAGGGAAGCTAAAAAAATGTGTCAGGTTTGTTCCACCGAGAGGCTTGTGCACTGCTACTGCATAAAAGACGTTTATAGATAAGTTGTAATCAGCTCGGAGTTACATATTAACTGATGAATTATGGTAAAGAGAGGAATAAAAGACTGTAGTGGGATGAGTCTTTAAATCTGAAAACTCTCAGAAGGTCACCAAAGGATAAGAGTAACAGAATATTTATCACTGCTGCATTTTTATCCTCATTGATTTTCCCCTCAGTGTCATTAGGGTGTTTCCTTTAGACAAATGAGCTAGAGAACACTAACCATTTATTAATTATTGTTAGTGCTGGGAAAAATGACCTGTTCTCTCCAGAATACCCCTCAACTTAGTGCACTTGCTAAATGTAATGCAAAAGAGGAACTTGAGTCTGGAAATTTAAATAATGAATTCGTTAAAGTGCCATTGACTCGTCTAGTCTGTTGTGGTAAGTGGAAATCTATGTGCATTTGTTTCCCAATGTGCTGTTGTTGTGTGTGTCCACTGCCCCAGTTCTCAATTATAAGAGCCATTTTGGGGTATGAGACTGCAATAGATATTAAAAAAAAATGTCTGGAGCTCCATAGTCAGGCAGACATGCTTTTCATTATCATAAGAAATATAGAGATTATATCATCCTTCCAAATATCGACTAGCCTGGGGGTGAATAGTTTTTGTTTGAGTGAGTGAGTAAAACATCATTAGTTTTTTCATGATCACCATGGGAAAAGCTGACAAGTAGATTTTTCTGTTGGCTGGTATATTTTCGTGACAATTCTGTAAGGCTATGTTATACGGTTCTGCATATAATGAAACTCCTTCATAGTTTAGTAACAAGGAAAAATATTATTCCTCTTCTTTTTAACTGTAAATTGATTAGGTTGCGCTGAACCTAGCAAAAGTAACCAGGACTCTCTGTTTTAACATTTTGAATTATTTAATGAAAAGCCTTTAAGGTTTTTGAATTCACAGTCAAATTGCTACAGAGAGTAAATGAGATGAAGGTTTTTCTAGGCTCCATGACAGTTCTATCCCATTTCATCATCTTAACTAAAAAATAATCCTATCTAACTTGAAATCCACAGCTGCTGTAAGTAGAAAATAAATCCAAACCGCAGCTCAGACTTGTAACCTAACAGCTATCATAAATAATCAGAACCTATTTGAAGGTGGAAGATGGGACATTAGAAGCTATTTACACTACTAGAGTGATGCCATTGATCAGTAACAGCAACCCGTAGATAAGACTCATATGATGTCATGGTTATTTATGATGGGAATTGACAGTAAAGCTACTATAGAACTTTTTTCCCGACAGCTTCATTCATTTCTGTTTGTGATGCATTTTGCTGTTAAAGAAGCAATCAATAGCAAAATTGTGGTGATAAAAGTTATTACTGGTTAAATATATGAAAAATGTGCCTGTGTGCGTATACATATATAATGCCAACTATAAGAACATTAAAAAATTAGGTCAGCAGAATTTATTTAATATTTTTTACTACCAATGTACAGTAAAGCCATTTTATGTTCTTTGATGGCGAACATGTACTACAGTCCGATTTATTTTCTAATCTCATCATACTTATTGCGACCCTGAGAAATGCAGTGTTGCAAAGATTTAATATAATGTTACAGGTTCTCTGCAGTAAGCCTTATGGCTCACAGTGCATTGGTGCAGGTCAAAGAAGAGGAGAATAAAACCCAAACCCTTCCAGACCATTATCAGACTTGGGAATCTGCTGGATGTGTCCAGCATTTACTGTTCCCATCCAGCGATTAAGAGTGTTTTAGTAGCAATGACTGCTGAAATACAGAAACATCCCTGTACCAGGTCCAGTGTGCATGCGTGCAAATGCCAATTTTGTGGAATGTTTAACAAAAAAGGGGGCAAGAAGTCATTATTTTCTTATATATGCTCTTGGTGGGAGATGGATTAAAATGAAAGTGAGATCATGGCCAGCCCCCGAGCAAGGGCTCTTGTTGCTGCCTCCTCTAATGCCACGGGTTGTGCTTGCGGGGCCGGAGCTTTCCTCCCCGCAGGCGTGAGCAGGCGCTGGCTGGGCACTTGCGAGAGGAGTCGGACGTGGGGTGTGGGAGATGTCTCCCGGAAAGGCAGGGATGACCCAGCCGGAGTTGGGTTACACCAGGCTGTCTGCGGTGTCCGGCTTGGCCCAGCTGCAGAGCACATGTGGGAGTTAAGGTTGTTTCCATTATTTCCATGGAACTACACATTAACCAATATTTTGGTTGCTAATTATGTACAAGTTTCTTATAGCATGTTAAGACAATATGTTGATAAAAAAGCTAGCAGAAAAAACTGACAGAAGAAATATGGAAAGATAGTTTCTAAGTTATATGAAAGATCTCATTAGCCTACCGCTTGCTTAAGCTCTGAAATCTTTTTTGCTTATTTTACTTTTTCCTAGGTAGTTTATACCCCAAATGAATGTTTTGTTCCATTTTTGTAATAAGATTTGTGGAGGAAGAAAAAAAAAGATGTTCATTTTGTCTTCATTCAGTCAAAAAGGTATAAAGATGATGGATACGTGTGTAGGAATGTAATATGCCCTGCACTTGTCAGTCCATTGAAATTACTAACCCCAGACTTTTTTAGACTGAAAACTAAAACTGATAATACACAGAAACTATTAAAAGTCATGTGAATCACCAAAAATTAAAAAGCAGAATAAGGGGGGAGAGAACAACTGAAATTTTTTTTCCTGTAGTGTCCACATAGGCCATAAACTGATTACTAAAAATACACTGATGTTTTTAGGTGAGAATTGGTCCAATATTATCTGTTCACTAGCAAAATCTGAGTGATTGGTAGGCTAATGCTGACTGTTATTTGTTTCATAAGTTAGTTTTCTCTACTGAGCAACTGATAGAAGATAGACGTAGCATCATAATTATCCTGAGGGTGGCTAATTTATAAAATTCTTCCTTAAGTTTATCTATATTTAATTTGAAATATGAATCCCCATTCTCAGAGGAACTGGCTTATCTTTTTAACATTCCAGGCTCTATTTTGTATAGTTCTTGCATGTATATGAGTGTACGTACACAGCAGGTCAAAGGCAGCGCTTCCCAAGACTATTATTGGCCTGGAACAATAAATATTAGACTTAATTTAAATGGGTCAGAGTTCATTCTCATCCACTGCCCATCTATATGGCAAAACTGCCTGGTCAGTCATTTGGCTGAGACAGAAATAGTCAATGTCAACAAACGGCTAATCAAAAAAATGTATGTTTGATGGAGCTGCTTCTAAGTTGTATCAAATCAATGTGTGGTGTTATACACACGTATACGCTTCCTTCTGCTGATCTATAGAAAACGGTGGGGTTTTCTGAGATTTACACTTTGTACCTAGGAATGTGGTTATCCAGTTAAATAGTGATGTACCTCTTGGTGGGATGTCTTTTTTTTATGTGATGAAGAAATATTGCCCTTATTAATATTTCACACTTTTTATAGGTAATACTACCTCTATGACTTCACACTGTTCTTCCCAAATGGTCCCCAGGTTGTGCTCAGGAAATGTTATTACAAGACTTTCTGTCGTATTTTGTGAAAGGATGGGTTCGGGCACCTGGCCGAGAGCAGGGGTGATTGCACTGGAATTTCAGCTGCCCTTCCAACAGCCGGCAGCACGGCTGCTCCCTTATAGCTGCTAATTGTCACCCACAGGGTAACAGCAAACTGCTAAAATAAGCTTGGACAACTGGGTGGATCAGACATTATGGAGGAAACAAGGCAAGCCTTCATTCCGTGGAAGCTTACAACTGGCGTTGTGTTAAAACCATCGCAGGGAAAACTGATTCGGGATGGCACAAAATGTTTTCCAGTGGCAATTTTCCTAAAATGTCGTGACTGGGCAAATTGCCTAGAATTTGGAATTTTCTCCTTGGAAAATGAGGGTAGGGCTTTGCTCTCTTCCAACATCTTCCAGCTGACATTTCCAAGGCACTTTACAGATATTATATTTCTCAACAACAAGATGTCATGCAGTAGCATTTGATGTATTTAACTGTATCGTTGGTCTTTTACAGGGAGACAAACAGAAGCATAGGGAGATTAAAACGACCATTTTCAAACTCACTACTTAAGGGTTAGGTTTATAAACTCTATTTTTCTGTCTCTAAGCAGGCAGCCCAATTCTCAGTGCTGCTCAGCAGCCTCCATTGACTGCAGAAATTATGGGGCGGATAAGTTTGCCTCTTTTATTTTCAGTGTTTCAGAATGTGCTCGACTCCAGCTGTGTTAGGTATTTTTTGGGTTATTTATGCCCAACAACAGTCATATGTTAATGACCCATCTGTGCTTTGAAGCCAACATGTCTATAAGGTGAACTGGATGAAGAAGGAGGCTGCTTGTTGCTATTTGGGAGTTTATAATGTTAAATGTGTGCTGGTCGTGTCAGAAAGAAACACAGGGATGCACCTTCATCCGGAGGCTGCTGTTGCTCGTGTGGATCGCAGTCTCTCTGGGGAGCATCCGCAGAGTGTGCAAGGATGTGGCCAAACCTGCAATACCAAAGCGTCCAGGTCCCAAGGACATTACTCTTGCATCTGAGATGTATTAATTATCATCTAATTATGACTAGGATTTTCTCTAGTCACTAACAAGGCAGTCCTGTTGAATACAACCAAAATGGGTAGAAAATTGCTCCAGTCATTTTATTCCAAGTGGATTGGAGTAGGGAGTAATTACCTAAATGTTAAAGGAAAAAAACCCAAAAGACCAAAAGCTTATTTGGGTTTGTATCAAAGTTGGGTATAGTTTATGCAAGCTCATCCTTACTAGCTGAACACTGAAATCCTCCGCTGGCCTGGATAACCACCTCCTTTGGAAACAAATGAGCTGCTCCTGTGAGGTTATAAATGGATTTTACAACAGTTTTTAAGAGTAAAACACCCTTTGCCTGGCTCCCTTGCATGCTATAGCACAAGTCCCTTGAGCTCAAGTTTTCAGAAGCTGCCACCAAGTTTTTCCATGTGAACTGTTTTCTAGCAGAGCCAAGCATCCGACTCCTGCAGGGACTGTAACTAAGAGCTGCTGGGGTCAGATCCCTGGCAAAGTCAGCTCGTGCTGACTAGAGGCAGAAAGCCCACAAAAGGAAGGTACTTCTAAAAAATGTGGCTCTTGTACACATGTTTTTTCACCTGTAATCAAAGGATGCATCGGGTGCTTGGGGTGTTTGTGTGATTGAGTGAATTAACGATGTAGAAATTGATTGAAATTGAAATTCTTAGAGAACATCCCATGTAAGAACGGGGTTTACTCCTCCCTTTGAAGACAAATGTCTCAGCGATCACTTCAGTTTAAACAAATGCTTTTTTCATCATCTGGAATGCTCCAAATTTCCAGCAAAGGTGAGTTTACCACGCTAGGGCTGAGCTTGGGAGCTGCTGCCGGCACGAGCCCTGTTGAATGCAGGACGCATCTTGTACAGCATTGACAGACGCTGGATCCAGGCATGTGTTAACTCCTCTGCTCCATTCATTGGAAAACTCTGCCTTTAAAAGGCAGCAAAGCCCTGAAACTCCCAACATGAAAAAAGTTGCCTTTGTCAGCATTTATTAGTAGGCCAGATTGTCTGTTTTATTGTAGCATACAGGTTGTGGCCTATCAGATACAGACTTGCAGGAAAAGACAACAACAAAGGCCGAGTGAGGTGGTATGCTTCACAGGCCTTAGCTCAC
>JANZLP010000072.1:42460645-42477170 GCA_026930925.1 Chelictinia riocourii
CCTTCACCTGTTACTCGAGCGTAGGCCTGCTACCCCTAACCGATACCCCATGCTGGGCCCTGCAACCCTGCCTGTTAGCCTTTCAGACCCCAGGTGCTCATCCCCACAAGCTCAGTACTGTGGCCACTGACAACAACCATGTGAAAGCTCAGATTTACAGGCTCATCCCTGAGATCATTTGAACCCCAAAGTCACAAATTTATGGGGAAAAAATTAAATGAGGAACTCTCTCAAGATACGTCTCCCTCCTCTGAGCCTTAAAACCAAGTCTCTGCTTGATACGAAAGGTGGTTGCTGTGCTGCACTCACACTTTCCTATGCTGGCTGCTAAAGCCTTGACTGTAAATTGGAGAAGTACTGTGGTTTTGGTATTTTTGCTTTGACAATAAATACTCCCCTGGCCTGGTAAGCTTCATCCCTTCACTTGCTTGTTATGTTAAGGGTTTGGGTTTTTTTTGCTGGCTTCTTTGTGAAATAGAGCCATACCTCTGGTCCTAGGATTTTCTCTCCCGTGAGGAATTCTGTTCAAGCTGACATAGTAGCCATCATGAGTCAGGACTTCATACTCCTCGCTGGGGTACCCTCTGTAGCAGATCATTTGGCTCTGGGGAAAGAAAAACCCAGGTGGAAAGCTTTCTGTAGCCAAGGTGCTCATTTAAGTTGAGAGTGCATCCCTCATCCACTGAGATGCCTTTGCAAAACCAAAACACTGTGGCAGCTGGGACATTGCTTTGCCCAGGGTGTCTCTGAATCAGCTGAGGACTCTTCTGAGAGAGGATGCTCTGTCTGAATCCCACGCCTGCCCCAGTGAGATGCCCAAGGGAAGAGGCAATGCTCAGCGGTGGGCTCGTGCCTGTGAGCAGGAGGGGAGCTGATGGCAGCAGGGCTCACTTGCAGCATGCAGCAGCACATGCATTTGCAATGTTTCCAAAAATGAAGATTGAATCCAAAAGGATTTACTGACAGCTGACACCAGTGACAGGATGTGTCATGTCACGCTCTGACCTGATGTGCAGGGCAGATAAAATGGCAGGACATACAGAACCTGCTGAGAGGACCTGACTGGAAGGGCAATAGGATAAGCCCTGCAGGATTTGTCACAGAGCTCCTGAGGTTCTGCCTGAGCTTTATTTATGCTGAAAACTCCACAGATTGGGAAGTTTCAGTCTGGCGAAATCCAGCTGTGATCCTGCCTACACATCGCTGTATGCTTGCTTTGTCACACGGTTGGCAGAAGAGATTAATTTCAGGTATTTTATTGCCCATGTCTTGCTTCCATCTAAACCTATCTTCGGAGACTTTCAGGACTCACCTGAACACGGCCCCAAACAATTTGCTGCAGCTGAAAGAGAGGGGCCATGCACAACTTTCTACCCTCCAGGAAGATGTCTGATCAAATCCAGTCTGGGATTACCCTCCTCTCCAACTGACCTGCTGATAACTGCACTGAATACTGCTGGGAGGAAGAGGACTCCTTCAGGAAGTAGGGCTTGTTAATGGCGGTATGGAGGCAACGTCATATCGCACCGCTCAACAGAACCAGCACATGTGGTGACCCATGCCCTCTCCACATACATACCCTCCATCCCTCTGTCCCCCAGCTAAACGTTCACAAACTTTCAGGCAGAGTGGAAATTCAAAGTTCTGACTTACAACATTCATGAAAGCCTCGGGATTTACAGCCTTTGTCTGTTCAATGGCATCTTCTTCACAGTTCACAGGTTCTTGTATCAAAAACAGGACTGCAATAAACAGCCACATCTTGTGTCTGTGTAAAAATTTATTATTATTATTATTATTATTATTATTATTATTATTATTTTGTTATGAATGTCTGCTTCTACTTGGTTATGATGGGTGAAGTTCCTTATATATCTGAAGACCATATATCACAGTCTGGGCTGGGGAAGTGGAGGGGATTCCCAATTCCAGCTTCTATTACAGTCCACACAAGGCTTTTCATAATCCTCTGTACAGACGGGATCTGGTACTAGGCAAGGCCCATTTTTATATTTTTTATGGTAAAAAGAAGAGAAACAGCTTTATAATGCAAGAACTACAGCGATAGAAAATACTGTCGGGCCAATTGTCACACAGAGGGAATTAATTTGAAGTAAGAGTTTATGCTACAGAAGGAACACATTTAGGTTGGCTGGGCTATGACTCCTCTGTACGATACTGTATGAAAGAAGGTTCGTTAATACCCTTAAAGATGTAAAGCAGCATACTAAGGCCATTGGAAGCTTTCTCCGTTGCGATGAATTGGCTTTACTCCATTGCAATGAATGGGAGAATGCTAATTTACAGTAACTGAGGATCTAGCCCGCGTGGTTAATCATAATTATGGACTTACTTTGGGAGGTACATTTTCTGAAGCAGTTGGGTAAGACAAGAAAATTAAGTTCAAATTATTTTCTTCCACGGGAAGTAAAAGTAGTACATAAATAAATACTTGGTGTTGCACTAGATCTTTAAAACATATAATAGCTTTCTGGCACTGCATCATTCCCTGATATTTTTTCCTACAGCACATAATAGTAAGTTTCTGATAATAGTGCTCACAGACAGCTTTGATTATAACCACTTGTCAGGGAATGGATAACTAGGAAAATAACACCATATTCAACTGTAAAAAATGCTGCCTGAAATACATTAATACAGTGATAATTTCTGCTAATAGAAGCCTCCGAACCCCATCCATTAGCTCTGAATTGAAATTCCTGCTTCGTTTCTGTCTTTCAGAGCATTTCTGCCCTCTGACTCCCTCTTCCATTACTTGGTAGCAACACAGCCATCCACATACATTAGCTGCCACAAAGGGCCAAACCCCTGCACGAAGCGTAATGACAAACTCGCTGCGTGTCTGAGCAAACCTGGCCGGGACCGGAACCTGGGACCCCGGCAGGGCTCTGCCTTCAGCGGGCATTGCTTCGCAAGTGCCGGAACAGGTGATGACGGCACGCAGGGCACGGGGGGTTCAGTAGGTTTGCCTGGTGTGTGAATTTACTGTCAACATCCTACTTGTTCCCCAGTCACTTCCACCTTCGCAATCCAACGGTCACCGACGACGCTCTCCCGTTTGGCCAGTGTAACAGAAACTTAGGTTTTCATTGATGTTGGGGATCCATTCAGAGGAGATGGCAGGAGGGGTTGGAAGGGAGGGAAAATGAAAAGGGTCTGAACAATGTGACCCCATAGCAGTCTCTCTAACAGGGAAAAAAAGTTCAAATAAAGTATTTCTTTTTCACAGAATAAGTAGAAATCCATTCATATTCAAGTCAGGAATATATTTCTGTAGGGAGCTATTGCGTCTGATTGAGCAAATAAAATGTTACCCACATTCACAATTACTTATATAAAGACCGCTGATCTCATTTCTTAGCTTTTCTCTTTAGCATTAGTTAACCAAAACCCTAGCAAGAACACACTATTGACAATATAATCCTGAAGTAAGTTTTATGTTGGCAGGCAATAACAACTGGGAGTACTTTTATCTATTTCTGGATTTGGGACCATGACACTCCAATAAGTGGCTAATCTAGTGTACTTGTGTACATTCAAATTAAAATCACACATTTGGGAGGGACTTGCATCTTCTCTGCCCTACACAGGTGAGAGCCAGCTGTAACTCAAATAAACGTAATGGAGCTATTCCAGCCTCATCTCAATACAAAGAAAAGAATTTGGGTTTAGAAACTTAAGAGCAATCCATTATTTTGCAGAGCAGTGCAAAGATTACAAAATATTTTCTAGGAGGAAAAATTCTTTTTCTTTTTTTAACAGTTCTTTTCCCAGTGATCTTCTTTTGGCCATGCTGTTACCCACCTGAAAAATCTGCAAAGAGCTGAACAAGCAACTCATTCAAACACTCGGCAGAGTACCTGCATGCTGATGTGTTCAGAGAAATCAGATTTGGGGTATTCGTGCTAGGAGTGTTTAAAGGCTCATCAAGTCAGGAAATACAGACAGCCCCTTGAGACTCAGCCAACCAACCATAGGTAGACAACACAATCTGATAAATATTCTTGATAAATATTCTTCAAATATTCTTCATCTATCCAGAGGGTAGGAAATTTCAAGGAGTTATTCTCTAAGAAAATTGAAACAAATAAATGCAAAAAAAAATACTAAAATATGTGATAAAAGAGGTCTATTTCACCTAATGAATTTTTCAGTTAGTTCATAGCATAGTTCAGTGAGTGTCAGGGCTATACGAAAGGGACTAACTCAGTCACACAAAGCAGGCAATAATAATAGTCCAGCAACCACTGCATGTAAAACTACAGTCTTACCTAGCACTAATACTTCAAGTGTTCTAATTTATCCTCTGGGGTAGGCAGCCCCCTCAAAATTTGGCTTTTAGATGTTAAAACTAGTAACTCTCATCTACACCACCAAAAATGCAGTTGCAAAATATATCAAAGAACGAAGTGCTCAGAAGTAGAATTCTCCTCAGGGTTTCCCCGTCCCTTTGGAATTGCTCATGTATTTCAGATGTGAGCTGCTGGGAAAGCCTCTGTTTTCTCCTTTGTCTAATACAATGCTAAGCACATCAGTGGTACTTAAAATACTAAAATTCAAAGGAATAAATGCTTTGTTTGTTTGCTTCCAATTAGGAGCTAATGAAATCCCAGGAATACACTTTCAGGTAATTTGTCACAGAAGAACCAAAGCTCAGTAGCGTGTTTCTCTGTATAACTTTGCTCTCTCTCTGTTCTGCTGACACAACTAGACCACACTTCATTCTCAGAAAGACATTAGAGCATTACTTTACTGTTTTTTCCCTATAAATTACCTGCCTGGCTACTGTCACCATTGATCTCTTAAGTCCTTGACTGAGTAATCAGTCAGACAGGTAATTAATGTAGTGGCTTGGAGGGAAAGAGGGAGGGAAGGATGAAATGAAAGAGGAGAGTTTTCTCCTTATTCTTCATGGTTTTATTGCCATTGAAAGGTGCTTTATCCATAGCACAAAGGAGCATTTGTCTGTGCTTTTTTTCTTCTGAGAGACAGTTCACCTACTATAAATCTACTTACCAACTATTAACAGAAACCAGAAGAATTTCATGGGAATGATGAAACTGAAATCTAAGCAAAAAAACCCCAAAAAACACCTAAGACTTTGTATTTATTTTTCCCCTATTAACACTTAGGGACTGCAGTATGTATTTTGCATGAGTAGAAAGTGCAAGACCTGACCCATATTTTCAGATGTTTTTAGAACTAAACCAGATGTTTTAAAATTCAGATAACTTTGTTGCATTTTGATAGAAAGAGAAGGTTTTTTCCCTCCTTCCCCCCTCCTGGGTCCCCTCCCCATAGACAAGAATGACCCGTGTGATCTACAAACCCCAAAATTTATCCAGACCTGGTTTTAACCAAAAAGGGTCAAACTCAGGTGCCCAAACATACTGCTTAAACACCACCACTCAGTTTGACTTTAGTCTGAGACAAAAGACATGAGGACAGAGAATGCCTCATGCTAAAATGTATATTCAAAAGTACTCATCAAGGTCCATGATTTTAAAAAAAATCATATAGGCGTATTTTTCCTTTATGGTGCTTTACTTTGCTCCAGATCCTTCCCTAACTCCTAAGCCTTTAGTAGGCTTTCTTTTCGAATATCAGGTCTAAAAGATGATGCCTACACACTGCAGCTGAGAATATTTGCAAGCTTTCTGCCATACTTCCCTATCAAATGTTTGATAAGTACCTAAGTTCTCTTAAAAGAACAAATGAACTATTAAGAAAGTTAGCAGTAAATAGATCCTGTTTTCCTAATCATGGGCATTTGAGAAGCATAGAAGATTCTTGTCTTTGTAATAACGATGATACATGAAAAGGTACTTAATGTCCTTTATTCTCAAGGAATCATACGTATCCTGGAAGAGCTCTTTTAAAACATAGAGTTAACCTCATACTGCCATGCACGTATATATAGGTATTTACGTATTACAAGGCAGGTTTTAAACACTTTTGTCTACAGGGAGCTGATGAAATGAAAATAGTTTAATAAGCGTTCTTTTTAAATTCTTAAGGGAGACAGATATTAGCATCAGCAGTATTTGTTGCTAAATGCAAATAAAATCATTCTGAGTATGGGAATTGCGCTGACCATGCTTCATGAAACAGCAAGCACTGGACTGCAGCAAGAAAGTGGCAATTAAATATTTCACACATGCTTGCGTGTCTGTTTATCTACAGCTTAACGGGTTGTACCGTGATCATATCCAACAACAACAGAACGGTGTTGGAATGGAACGCCCAACTAATAATTCTGTGCCTAATATTACCTTGTGGAGAAACCCACATTGCTACAAAGACTTACATAAAAAGTGTCTGAGAAGAATATATAACAGTCAAAAAAGCAGTCTTCACTCCAACAAAATCAGCACTGAGTGGACTAAGTACTGCAAATCAAGCATGTTTTATTAATTCAAGTATCAAGACAATAATAAATTAAGCACCTAGATATATGGAGGGAAAAGGCAATGTCAGCAGCTACAGGCTTTTTAGACTGACCTCAAAATTCGTCTAAAAATCAAAAATATTTCTGAAGGTTACTATAATTAAAGATTAATGGAAATGGTATAAAATTCTAAAAAGTTTATGAAGCTAAATCACGCCAAACTAACTCAACATTCTTTTATTATTGACTTTTTAGATGCAAACTCTGATCTATACAGACTTCAGTGAAGCATTTATTACATGTGGAAAATTATTAGTTTAACCTCAAGCAGCTTACTGTACAAAAAAAGCTAAGGGGGATATAATGGTGAGTTGTGTTCAGAAGGGAATTGTTTAGTTATGGGAAGCTCACTAATGAATCTTTCACGGATGAGTCTCGGGGGAAAAAAATAGTACTATCTCTGCACATGGCACAAAGGATAGGCATAACCTTATGAAGTTTGCTGGTGAAAAGGTGAGAGGTGTTGAAGAGAATGAGAATGTCATGCTGGAAAAACAAGATGACTGAGGCTGAAGTAAGACATGGATGAAATCTAAAACCAGAAGAAGCTAGATGATACGCTTGGGGACTAATAACAACACCAATCTTTGCTGTATTTGCCATGACACACACAGAGAAGAAACGGAGTCACTCACAAGATTCTGTAAGCCAGCAATGTGATAAGGCAGTAAAAAATAAAATAAAGGAAGAAAGACAGACTGGTATGCTCCTAGAATATAGTGATATGTTAGCAGTAAAGATATATTGCTCCTACTAGGAGGCCTTCTGAGGTACCACGTACAGTTTTGATTATTCAGAAGTATGAAGAAAAGAATTCAACATGATGCAGGTATGGAGCAGGCCTGTTAGGATGAACAGGAGAACAGGCAGCCAGGAAAATAGAAGGAATTTGATCTGTTTAGACGAGCAAAAATAAGACTTGTTTAAACTAGCAGAATGAAGGTTGGGGCAGAATGAGAGACTGATATGTGACTGCTCTCTTAAAGCACACTATGAAAAGGGGGTGGGACGGGATAAATATCAGGGACACGCAAGAATGCTGGCAAAGCTGAAAGACAACGCTGGTGTAAGAACAAGCCAGTCCAAACTGGCCAAACACACACGTTTAAGCAGCGAGTGTCTGGAATAGCCTCCTAATACAAGCAATAGGAATAAAATAAAAAACTAGCTACATGGTGGAAATTTGGAAGTTCATTAAAAGAATTCTAAAATACGGGTTTAAGTGATAACAGGGAACCGGATTTGGTCATAAGGCAGTGCCTTTCAATCCTACATTCCTTGCTAGTTTTCAGCCTTTTAATTGTGAATCCTATCACTATAACCACAGTGTGTTGCAGCCTCAGGTACAAGAATAAGACATTGATCTTTTTCTAGTAACTCCTGTGCTAAAAATGGGGCTCTACCTCAAGTAACTGTATGAAATAGCTTTGGAGGTTGCCAATTTAACTAACTTCCAGTGACTTCCAACAACTAAGACTCTTGCTCCTTGAAGTGGGAATAATCTTTTTGGTTTGTGTTTGGGTGCAATAGAATCCTGAACCTTGCCTGGGGATCTTTAGCCTTATGCTAATACAAATAATAACCAAAAAATGGCAAGCTATCCCTGACACTACGGCAAACAGGAGTTCCATTTAAAGTAAAGGGATAAATACAGTGATAAAGATAAAGAGCTGGACATATTTCATTGATTTACAGTGGAAGTGTCTGTATAACAAACTTACTGGGATGTCCTTATTTATATAGATACAAGTCTGCTCTAAAGGCTTATATCCTGTCTCTGACAAACTCTTTTACTCGTGAAAATCCATTGTGTGCCATTTTGCTGTAACATGTTTCAGGAATAGATTTAATTTAAGTCACTTTTTACTCTTGAATACTTCCAGTATTAAAAAATACATCTGTAAAGAAAGTGGCACTAGTTAGTATGGTTTCCTTTTTAATTTAACGTAAATATCAGTCACCTTGAGGTATTATTGATAAAGCAGATAGTTGTCATTTTCAGGTACATAAAACATTACAGCTAACTTTATGTATGATCTTAGTAAAATGTGGAAAAATGTTTACTAGCAGCCTTCTAATGGAAGTTATCACATAATGGCTTCATCTGTATCTAACTGAGAGGGGAAAAAAAACCCTATCTGGTGCAAAGTTCACATCTTTATCCTGAAAATATTGTTGCAGTCTTATAAAATATTTTGGAGCAGAGGAAAGAAGTATTATGCAAGTTCTGTTTACAGGTATTGAATATGTAGAATACTGATTAGGATTGCTATGTGATCGGGGATTTCAGGGGGCATTTTAATGTTAAACAAGCGTCTGTGAAGCAATTTGACGTGTCGCTCCATTACTGTGACTGTCGGGGAATTATTTGTCAACTACATCACTGTCACGCCTTTCCTTTCGCCCTTCCTCTCTTGTTGATTCTGGTACTTCCAGAGGATTGGGAGGAGAGAGGAGAACACACATTCTGGTTCTTCACTCGGATTCAGAACGGCAAACCTTCAGGGAGAGCGCCTAGGTCTTTTCACAGCAGCTGTTACATAGCAGACCCGTCTTTCCCTCATGGTGGAGTCCTGTGCATAGAATGGATGGACTGGGGTTTATATTCTGAACAACAGGAGTCTCCAAGCACTACAGAGAAGTTTATTTGCCTTGCTTGAGCAGCTGGAAAGCTCTGGCCCCCTGCAAGTCCTCCAGGTGCAGCTGGCGTGCACATTCACGGTTGCTCCTCTTCGGGCTGCGTGAGTAGTGCCTCTGCGGTGCTGGGAGGTGTAGGTTTCCTTGAGCCACTTCTCCAGGCTCTTGCAACAGGTAGGATCAGCCTGATTCTCTTACCAGCTGGCTCATTGCCCAGAAAAGCTTGTGAAGAGCTGAGAGAGAATGTGTGAATGGTTCCCCACTCAATGTGCGGCTCTATTAAAGGGTCTGCTCCCAGGCAGGGCCCTAATTATGCCAGTTTAGGATCGCACCACTCAAGCAAGGCTCTCCTGATACTCTTGAATTTGAAAAACACATTAGTGTACATTGATTTAGAAATTACCAAAGCAGGAAAAGCAACTGAACAAAATATTCTGTGCATGCTCTAGGTGGGTGTAGATTTCTCAAAACTGTTTCTAGTTAAATTACTATTAAGGAAAGTCTCTTTTTTCCCAGGTTTTTCATTTCATCAGGCAATTGTAAAAGTGAAGGAAATTTTCTACCAAAATCAAAGTTCTGTGACCAAATAATGAAGAATCTTCAGTCAATAGTAGCAAATGCAGCTTTCCACATGAAAATCAAGTCTCTCTCCATAGCGGTTTGAGGCATTCTTTGTGCAGATTACTTCCCATACTTTTTTTTTTCAGATTAATTTTACTTTGTGAATTCAGTAATTGTCTTGAAATTTGCTAATAGTTAGACGTTTTTTTGTAGTTTGCGTGTTAGTTGTCCAGTTGCTTACCAAGCAGGGGGACTTTACTGGGGGCATGGGGAGCAGGCTGATCAGGAATCTGGATGATCAACAAGGTGTTGATCAACAAGATAAACACAGGTGTTAATTTCAGTTTACCTTCACTTGGGCTGTATACATGTAAAATTGAGTTAAAAACTGTTAAAATTATCCAAATGATCATGCATAAATAATACACAGTAATGCTACAGAAAAAAAGCGTGTGAGCCTGAGTGCTGCTGAAAAAGCAATCACACAGCAGAGTGGAAAAGCACATCAGCCCATCTTGTTTGGGAAGGGGGTTGTCCAACAATTGCCACTTTGATGTTCTAGGTCTTTTTATGCCTTCTTATGCTTCTAATATCATTTTCTTGAGGCAGGCAGATGAGGGTGTTATGAAATAGAATTAATGGTGAAAAATTTACTAAACACTACTTCAGTGCTTTACTACTTGATTATGTGAAGCTTTGAAAAGCAATTGTACAATAATGTGTACAAAGCAAACTGTATGGTGTGCCAACAACATCAATATGCTTCAAGGATCCTACCAAGAACCTGAAGTATAAATGAAAAATGAGATTTTCCCCTAAGTGTTCACACATCCATTTATTCAAGAAATATACTTTCATTTGGTTAGAAAAGGTAGCCTACACACTATTGAGGAAAAGTAATACAGTAACCCAATATGTCAGAAAAAATACCAAAATCAACTCTGTGCATGTAGAAGTCATTTGCAAATTGATGCATCTGTAATTTAGTACACAGATAGCTATGGGCTTGATGCTTAAGAATAATCAGATTACCAAATTTGAGAAAAATATTTCCCAATACAAGATTATGGTGTGGTGTGAAGTCATACACAAAACAGTGTTTGTTGCCGTTTTAAGAACAGTTCGGGATATCATGAAAAACCTCAGTTTGAGGTCATAGCCTCTGAAGTGGAAATAATAACACAAATTCAGAGGCGAGTGGTGGTTGATGTTTGCATATACAGAAAAATATTTCTTGATTAGAAAGGATTGAACTGATATTCTGGGTGAGGAAGAGAAAATGCCTAACTGCAAGCCTGCCATAACAACAGGAGGCATGCATTTCACCCATGGAAAAGAAAAGAGGAGGACAGGGTTCATAAGAGGGCTGAGCTGTTGTACAAGATAGATACCTTTCAGGAATGTAATTTAGAAAGTAAATTCTAATAATTTTTAGAAAGTACAGTAAAGAACAAGGTCATGTGTTTAAGAACTTAGAAAAATTTCTTCCTTAAGCTTATGTCCATCACTTAAAATGAAAAAAGAAGAGGGAAGCTCAGTGTATTGGTTGCTGTATGACTGCGATCAACCAGGGATGTAACAGGTAAGAAAAAAGAACATGCAATCCTAAATGAATTTTAAAAGGTGTTTACAAGAAAAATAGGGAGATATTAATGCCATTTCAAAGGTATCTTTGAGACCTCATCTGGAATAGTGGAGATAAGCAATCCACCTAATTTCTGATGCTTTGTTAGTATATTAGAAATGTACTCCATATAGCTTCAATTGAAAGATTCAGGGTTCTAGAGGTTCCGTGGGGTGAAGGCATCTCACCGTTTTGACTACTGCTGATAGCTTAGCACATTTGCTATATACCTACGGTGAGGTTGTGTAAATTCTATATACATTTTTATGATATACAAGTTCAAGAATGTTTCATTCAGGCTAGGTGCATAGGCTGAAAGGTTGTGATTGCTCCATGCAATTCAGGTCAAGAAGCAAACTTCAGGAAGGAAGAAACATCTTTTATACTTCTTAAGAACAGTTTTAAATATGATAGCACATAGCTAAGCTGAACATGAATGAATGATGGGAAAGAAAGCTTTTTACTATGCAGAGAAAAGAGTTTCTGCAACGCTGTTCTAGTAGAAGTAGTGGAAGCAAGACCCACCTCTTCCACACACTTCTTACTTAAAGATAAAGCTTGACCAGCTGTGAAAGGGACTTACATGACATGATTTACAATAAAAATATTAAAAACTAAGAAAGTCTCTTCTAGTCCTGTAGTATTGTGGGATTTTTTTTGTTGCTGTTTTTTTTTTAAAAAGGTAAGGAGTCATTGAAACCAATAGCAGAATTCTAGGGAACAGAATAGTGTGCCAATTTTTCAATAGGCCTATTACACCTTATCAACAGATTCATTTTAAAAGGATTTTAATGCTGCCTTAAAATTATAGCATGCACATGAAATGCCTTAAAGGACGTAACAGTTGATTATTTTTTCAGAAGTCAACTTTATTTTCTGTATATTTATTGCCTGTTTCATGAACAAAATGCACTGAAGATTAGATAATAACTGGCATTTAGTAAAATACAGATGACATCCTAAATTCACAATATTTGCCTGAATTTTTGTATAATCCTAAGAACAAACACAAATAAGTTTCCACTACATTTCCATGAATGTAAGTAGCTCAAATTTATGGCAGCTATGCTGTAGTGATTTTTCTACACAATATAAGGTCTTATTCATATTTCTGATTTGCAATCATTTAACTGGCCTGAAAGAATTAATTGATTGAATTTGATGTTGAAATTCCAATGACCTTTTATTCACTGGCCACATATAGCAAGCCAATGTTTAAAAATGAAACTTGGCTATAGTCACTGCCTGTGCCTCACACCGTATTTTCTACTGACAGCCATACTAGTGACATGTGACAGTTGGCCCACTTTTTTCCAGGCCTTCAAATTGTCCATTTCTTCCTCATGCTGATGCATGCAATTTAGTAATTTTAGGTACAAACTGAATGATGAAACATCTGCAAGTTTTCACAGTTTACTTCTTACCTTTTTCTTCAGTTATTCAAAGATACTCAACTGTATCTTACATAAGCCCCTTAATGTGGAAGAGATGTTCCACTGAGGACAACACGGGAGGACATATGCATACATTTTTACACAAAGAAACATCTTTCTCAATGCACTTAATAATGTGTCAAGAAACCTCAAATTTAGCTGTAGTGCTGCAGAATGCAGCAGGCCCTTTAGAGACTTTAAAATGCAATAGAAGCTTAAGCAAATATCTTTAGATACCTTTGTGCTTGGAGGCTGGGGAACTGAAGACACTGCCTAAGACACATTCTTCTTACCCTCATTGCTTTGCTTCAGGCTCACTAAATCCTAAGTGAATTTATGAAGTATATTTGGTTTTGCCATGCTAGAACCACCTTTTGTAATTATTTCTAGATGTAACTCTGAAATTATTCAGAATTGGAAGAGTGACCTGTCAATAAACAGCTTGCATTTTCCATTGAAAGCTGCGACAGTCTGGGGAGTTGGTCTTACAGAACAGATAGTCTAGTGAATTTTTTGAGGCAGATTCTGTCATTTGAGGGCCATGTCACAGCTGCTTTTGAGCAGACAGGGGTTGTTGACTTAAAATGATTACTTCTACAGCTGGAAGAGCTGATTCTGTACCACTCTCTCAGACAACACTAGAGCTTTGCATGGAAAAAATCCTCAGCTCAGAACAGTAAAACGAAGCTGTCATTACTGACCTTTTAAGAACTAAAAAATTTCTGTGCCTGAGAGTGCCTCACTGAACTCAAGAGTGTTTTTGTATGGTAGACACTTGAATGCAGTCAGTGATATCTGGATGCGTCACAAGTGTTTATTTACTCTTAAACTACTGAGAGAATAGCTACTTTAGATTGGCAGAGCGAAGACATCTGTGAATAGACTGTGTGCAGGCAATTTACTACGGATAATATTTCAGAAAAGTGCTCTTGCAACTGCTATTCAGTGAGATTTGCATGCCTGCAAAATGTCATATTATCTTCCTGATTCCTTTTCTCCTTCTCTCATGAATGAGGCACTCTCCATAGTTGCCTCAATGAAGGCTTTGTTTTTGTCTTCAACATTCAGCACAAACATTCTGGTGATCAGAATGAAAAATGCTGTCATAACAGAGATTTTTCTTCTCAGACTGCCAGTTTAGAAATGTTGCTTACTGGCGGATAGAGCTGAGCATTTCCTGAAAGCATTTGGATAAATCCACTAGCTTTTTCCTCTACAGGGCCTGATGCATGTGTCCCACCAATAATGCTTTTGGAAAGATTATTGTGATACTGTGTGTAATACTTGAGGACTTCTCACTTTTCTTTTGGATGCTTGGGTCTGTCGTGTTGCACACTTTTTGATTCGCTCCACACAGGACAAACAGGGAGGTTTGTCCCAAGGCCACAAAGCATGAGTGGCAGTGCTCAGTAGTGTTGCTGTGTTTTAATGACAGTCCAAAAAGAAGGGAGGAGGACCAGTTTAACATTGCGACACTTGGTATTACAATCTGTCACACTGATACCAAATTTGGGATTACAAGTTCAGAAATCAAGAGGACCTAATAGGGAAGTATATTTAACTGCAAAACTCTCTGTCCTTGGTAATACAAAGGAACTCAGTGGAGAAACACACACTTACTCAAGGGAGTTATCATAAGGGGACTTCCTGTAAATGTGTCTCAAAAGCATTTTCTAGTAAGATAAGTAACATGGGTGACTGTTCCCAGAGTCTATACTGATGTGTTTAATTTTCTGTGAATGTGGGCTGCGTAGATAATAAAGACAGACAATGGTAAGAGGCTTTCTTTTTTTAACTTGCTGCTGCACTACAGATTCAGTCTGGGGAGAAGAAAAGCCTTTTGATGATAAATAATTGAAATGGAAATACTGCCTGAAATTCACTTATAAAGTGAATTTATAAACCAGTGCTAGTGACTTTATAAAGTCACTAAAGCACAGTCACTGTGTAGGAAAAAAGAAGGGCTATCTAGGCAAGGGTTGTATGTCTATCTGATGCATCTTTTATAAAATGAGGGAACTATTTTTAGCAGAATAGAAAGATCTATTTTCCATGTGCATGCAAGAGAGGAAGGAGAATCAGTGTGGCTGAAAACACTGAAGGCCACAGACACATCTTTAGCAAAGCAAGCGGGTGTCAGGAACATTAAACAATGAGAACATGGGAATAGGTGGAAGGTCAGTGTTCTGGCAGTCTTAGAAGCTGTTGACTAGAAGTGTATTCAATGCAGTTGATCGGATGGCTGAAATACAGGAGAAACATCTCAAAAGAGGACCGGGGTAGAACAGGAGCTTTTGACCTGTGAAAACTTCACTTTCTGTGTTATCTCTAGCCTAAATGGATCTCTGCCAAGAAAAGCTTGTAAATATGCACAAGGAATGTAACCAGTTAGGTTTAACTTCCAATCGCAGTTGTTCAAAACACAGAGGAATGCTACATGTTTCTCTTTTCTTTCCATAACTTCCCCATCAGCTGGAATTCAGGGTTCTCCAACAGAAAAGTGTTTTCACCCATCATCCCAGGCACTTATGGATAACTTCATAGGGAAAGCTAGGCATCTAGTCAACCAGAGATCCAGGAAATTTTTTCTAAGTTATATCACAGTAGAACAAAAACCTTTCTTGAGCTGTAGGGTCTAAGAGAAAGGAGGTTATATATGGCATTATTTTTCTGTTCGCTAATGGAAACTATTGTCTGACTTTGCTACAGCCATGGCTTTCTAATTGTTGGAAGTAATTTGCCCAGATTAATGCTCTCTGTTCAATTCACTTAATGTGACTGAATTTCATAACACTACAGGCTTTATCAGTAGTCAAACTAACCCCTGAAAAACCCCAGGAGGCAAAAATGCTTGTCGGGTTTAGCTGTTGAGGCTGGATGATGCAGCTTCGTGAAAAATGAAGTAATTGTTTTGAGGCGACTCCTCAACAGGAATTAGGTTGGTCTAAAGAAACATTTTGTTTCTGTAGCATTTTCAGTAAGAACTTGCGACTGCAGCTCAGACCAAAAATGTATGGCAGAAATCAATGGTGGTTTTCCCTCATAGGTCTAATTACACTTGACCAACCTCATGTCCTGTTTCTGTGGTACCTGGAAAGCACACTGGTGGCAAGCTGACTGGCTACCTAAGTAGATGGAGGTGCTCACTGTTTACCTCCCTGCCCTTCCAAGATGAATGTGCCTATGCTGATACTAAGGTGCTGTGCATGTATGTATTTATTAGGCAAATTACAGATGACTGACAAAGCAGTTCTGTACTTTTTGGGAAGACTTTATCTCCCTGAACCATCTATTTTATGCTTTTAGATCAGGGTATGTACTGCACAGGAAGTTGCTGTAGATAAGTATTTTTCTGTGCTCTGGTAAGCAGTCTTTCACTATGGCATTCCATGAGCTGGATCTTGAAATCTTCTATTACTGCCTTCCTATTCCTCAAGCCCTCTGGCCAGGGATTGCCCCATTATCAATGTAACAACCAAAGGGAGGGGTTACACTTTTTGTGTGGCCAGCTCTGGCTTGTTTGAGGAGTTTCCTGCTGACTTGTTTGCTCGAGGAAACTTACAGCTTGGCAAATGGGTTGCACAGCCTGCTTTCTTGTGTATTTGAGAGTGGTTTTTGCATATGTGTATGTCTGTGTTTGCCATGCCCTACCTATTTCTTCTTTTGCGTAGTACTTTGAAACATTGCCCGTAGGGGCTAAGGCATTCTGTGTGCCTTCGATGTGAAAACCGTGGAGCAACAGCAAGGAATGCTTTTTAACAGCATCCTACCAGTGAGTGACCATGGCATGCTATCACGTCC
>JANZLP010000072.1:42627813-42640921 GCA_026930925.1 Chelictinia riocourii
AATAGATTGGTTTACCTGTAGTGCTTACCTGCAATGTTTGCATTCAGTGCTCCAGTGAGCTAATTTTCACCTGTGCTAAACTAAGTTGATTTTGCACACAGCTGATAAATTATATTCTATAAATTGATTTGTCTCTTGATGGAAGAAAGAAATTGAAACATTACAAACAACAGGTGGGTTTTCTAGAATTTGCCTTAAAGAACAGATCTTTGTTTTAAAAGAGTCCTAGAAATGAGGAGCGAGATCACGACACTCATTGAATTGCTTAGACAAAAGAGCCAAAAATGTGTTTGATTGACCTTTTTTTCCTTCCCCAGAATAAAACTTCTTCCACCCACTCCTCACCCAAATATCACATTAAACCAAACAAAACATTTTGTTTTGGAATATATGTATAGATAAACAATAAGGATATCTGTTGGGGAAAATAAATCATGGGGGATCCATCAGCCCAAGAAAGGCGAGGCTGCTGGAGCTCCATGTCCCCAGGTCCAAGCAGCAGCAAGGCTGAAGATGTATTCCTAGCAGGCGCATGCACACAGAGCACACGTATACACCATATATACATATATATATACACCCACATATAAATGGTTGGCTGCACAGACCACAGGCAGACACTCAGATCACTCACACAGCACCAATGCCTTCATCCTGCTCTCCTCTCTGGCTAAGCAGGATGGAGATCCATTAGTGGGAATACATATACCTGTGTATAAGGCAGACCAGCAGCTGCACTCAGACACTCTGTTATGGGGGTGTCCCAGACCTGCTGCTGGCACCTCACATAGGCAGCTCACACACACACACACACACACACACACAGAGCTGGTCCAAACTCCCTTGGATGCCCCTGTGCTCTCACCCTTAGCAGTATACAGGCACTCTCACACCCGTACGGACTCACTCATGCCCCTGGCTCCAAAGGCCACTGGACCTACTCACTGGCTCCATCTTTCCTGTGATCACACCTGCACTTGCACACCTGCACAGCCTCCAGTTTCTGCACCGCAGACACATGGGCCCTCTGACCCATGGCCTGGCTCCAGCTGCTGCCCTCAGACCCCCATATACACACAGGGACACTGAGCAGAGACCCCTCACCCAGGAAAGGATTAGAGAGGAATTTTATAAGAGGATAGGTACAGGGCATAGCTAGAGAAGCGTACTGACCAGGCAACTATTTTCATGTGGCTGGCCCTTTCTATGTCTTTATCCTTCTGTTTCCCATACTTGCTCCTCCCCAAATCACCTAAAACCCCCTTTTCCTACTTTTGGTTCCTCCCCTAAATGTCCCATAATAAATCCTGTGCAATCTCAAAATGCTTCTCCCCTGCATCCCACCACCTGTCCCACCCCCAGGCTCCGAATCCCACTCAGCGAGAAGGTGACCTTGAGAAGGACTCAGGGTGATGGGTTTCACACCTGGACAGTGGGCCTTGAGGCTGCCCTGGGCAGCCCAGGGCAGGGCCCAGTCAAGGTGTTTGCTTCTCCAGTGTCCTTAATTAGGATTCCTGTCAGCCATTGGGGCCGGGGAGTATCCTAGCATGGAATTATTTGGGCTATCCCCACCCCTTGTCTCTCTGTGCTCCTTTGTGGGTTTGTACAGACCAGCTTTTATCACAAAGCTTTTTAACACAAATCTTCCTTTGGCTCAAGTGACACTACTTCCTTGCTAGGATGTAGGACAATTGGCTTCCCTTCCGGACTTTGGCTATTTGAACCTAATTTCTGAAATTTCCAAACTTCCTTTCCAAGTACTGTTCTTTTTTGTTTTGTTTTGTAAGGGTTTTTTGTTTGTTTGGTAGGTTGGTTTGGTTTTTTTCCTAGCTATTTTGGTGCTAGCATACTCTAGAACAGTCAGCAATTGTGTTCATTTATTTCCATTACTTTTTTATCTCATTTATTTTTCAGCCAAACTAATTTCATAAATTTGACATGAATTCATGATGATTTTGGGCTGCTCCAGAATTCCCTCTTTCATGGCATCATTTATTCATTGACAAAACAAACAAATAAATCCTGCCAAGTTTTATTTAGCAGTGTAAACCTGTCTAGCTTTTTTGGCAAACTAATGACCGTATTTAAAAAACTGCTCTGCACTCTTAAGTTCATTGAATATCTAGTTAGCTTTTACAGGAGTTAGACTCCAGTGTTTTAATAAAGGTAAAATTATATTTTTCTTGTTAATTGATCTTATGGTATTAAAACCTAACTAGCCAAAATATTATCATACCATAGTACAAGGTCTGCCAATCCTACTCCTTCTCTTATTAGTTAGGTAAAAAGTCCTTCCATGTTAAGAAAAATTTTTGAATGACTCTGAAGTGGAAGATTATGCCCATAATCCCTCCAAATTCCAGAAAAGCATTTAATCATATGCGGGCTCCATTTGTTTTCAGAAAGGTTAACATTAACCTAACTTCATCATAACATTAAGTGCACCATTAAATCATGCATATATCTTACATTAGACATGCTTAAATGTTAGTCTGTACAGAAATGAGCAGCTGGGACAAAGTCTTATCTTTGTAGTTTTAACTATCTCATACAGTCAGTGCAGATTTGGGAAGTGGGGCACATAAGTAGTTGTGACAATTAACTTTTCACATACAGTTTACTTTAATGTGAACAATTCTGTTTAAGATACTTCTTGGTAAATTTCTGCAGGAAGACTTTGCTAGCAGTAAGCTAACAATGGCATGCAAGTATTTTGAAGTAAAGGAAACATGAGGATATGATTCAATTTTGTCACATGACAAAAGTGTTAAAATTTAAATATTTAAATTTTTTATTTACAGGGCTTCAGTATGCTAGTATAAAGGCTTAAGGGATGGAAGAATTTTACTTTTCATTAACATCTAGGTAATGTTTGCCCAAGCCTGCAGGAGAAATAGCCTAGGAGAAACACCCCTCCCCTCATTTCTGAGGGACTGTTAATACTAAAGCTCCTGGGATCTAAAGCTCCAAGAGAAAACCAAACAAAAACCACAGGAATAGCGTACAGTAGCTTCAGTTTGTATAAAACCCACAACGCGGCTCTTTGCTGCTCTCCGTGCTTCTTCAAAGGAAACGCTACTTAGAAAAGAATGGAACTCTCAACATGGGGCAGAGAAAAATAGCCTCAAAATGCTGCTGTTGCCTTGCCACTCTGACTGCAAGCGTAACAGCTTTGAAGAGAAGTGGAATTCCATCTTGAGTTGGTACCTGGGCACGCTGACAGCACCAGTCCATCGCAACCTAATTTATCCTGGCTAGCCTTGTTTTATTGTGCTTCGCTGCAGTTTGCTTCTTGAAAGTGGTTTTTGCTTGGGAAAGGAAGCTGATCAATTGCAGGGATTCTTGCCCTTGTCTTTACATGTGAAATACAACAAACTCAAATCTCCAAGTCACCTGAAAACAAAGAACTACTTCAATGATCAACAGGATCCACTATAGTTTATTTCTTCAGCTGCCATGTGCCCACTGCACAGTGCCACAAAAGTAGAATAAGTGAAGTGATCCACATCAAACTCATGCCATATTGTTATATAAACACTTCAGTGAAATTATTATGAATCACTTAATGTACAGTCGATCATGCTGTCCTTCATTTGTGACATTTAGTAGTAAACAACTCTGCTATTAAGTCAAGTGCAGGGCAAGCATGAAAAATATTCGAAGGTAGATGAAAGAGAATTCTAGGAAAGATTACTAAGTGGTCTATGTCAGCAAATATGCCACTGAGCACACACCAGTTATGTCTGTCTATAAATGAACTGACAGAAGTTTCATCCCTTCTGGTAGTAGTGTCTTGTTATTCTATTGCTCCTCTAAGGAAAAAGAAACCAGCACTTATTACAACTAAGAAAAAAGACAAAAGACACAAATTGACTGGAATTATCTCTCAACACTCAACCATTTGTATCTACACAGACACACACCATTAGACCTTTTTAAATTAGCAGCACATAGAAATCTAATTAGGACCTAAATGAAACATTTTAGCTTTTGTTAATTCAGACTTGCAATATTTCTATGGCTCCTGTCTAAATGGAACTTACCCGTAATGAGTTCTGCAATACTCTGAACATCACTCAAAGTGGATATAATCCTGATGATGAAATTTTCCTTTCTGGAGCTTACACATGAAAGGGATGCAAATGCAGTGCCCATCTGCTGCTCAACCAACCAGCATTCTGCACTGCATGCCCCCTGGGCTTTCTTGTCAAAGCAACCTTTGCATGGCTGCTACATAACTGCAGACTTGATCAAGATGTTCAAGTTTTACCTACTCTGCTACTCCGATCAATTTGAATCCAGTCTTTCCCCTTCTATTGACACAGGAGCATATTCTCACCTTGGTAAATACACTTCCACTTTTTGCTTCTTTACAGAATTAGCCCATTCATTAATCAATGAGGCTTTGACCAGGGGTTCCAATGTGACCAGTGGAACTTCCTGTCTGGAAAGAACGATCATCATACTAATCTCATCTCCCTCATATGGTATTTCCAGAACTTGATAGATACCACCTGCTTCATTGGAGCCATCACTGAACTCTCCTGCAAGAGAAAAACAACAACAGCAACAAAAGCTATTAGAAGTATTTTCTTGTCTTCATTGGAGACAGGGGAAAAAAAGAAGGCAGTATTTACGAGATCCTGGAACTAAAAATGACCCTCTTTATTCTGTATAAAATTTATATTGGTTTCTTCATCATAGGATGTGAGGCTTACATCTGCTTTCTTGAAGAAAACAAGCTTATGCAATCACAGTTTGTAGACAATCACACTTCTGAACCCATTACCTAACTTCCACTGCTTACACAGAGGAAAGTCTAAAAGTTGTTAAGGCTGCGAACACTTTCATGGAAATGGGCAAAGGTGTTTTCTTTTTATTCAGGAGAGAATTTTTCAGTGATGAGACTGAGTGAAATACTGCCAATATTAGACACTGTAGAACCCACCTGGAGTTCAAGCTCAGGATAAAAACAATTATTAGTTCTACTGTTCTAAGAACCCCTATTTTACCTTTCTAAGGATATTACCACAGTAATGAGCAAACATTATTCATTTTCATAGTTAGCACAGCACAAGGAAAATATTTTAGTGAGAGGCAGGACTAGATCAAGAATTGTAAAGAGGTTAGATATAGTAGATAAACATTCTGAAATCCACCATATGGCACTAAACGCTTATCTAAAAATGTAATCAGGAAAGAGGTCATTATAAATGTTGCTATCTAGTTATAATACACAAGCATGCTCATAATGAAAAGACATCAAAATCAGAGTCCCTTCACTGGAGAAACACCACATTTAAAATTACAGGTGAAAGAACAGACACCAATACAAATGAGCAGTACTGCAACAAACCTATTAAGGGAAGACTTATTAGCTTTAAATTGCTAAAGGTCCAACTCACCATAGTAAAACTCTCCCTGCTGGTACATCATTGGAATCTGCACTTCACTTTCATCATCTTTAGTAAAAGAAAAAGTTCTTGTATTTTCAGGTCTGAACTGTGATT
This sequence comes from Chelictinia riocourii, assembly GCA_026930925.1. Classification (NCBI taxonomy): domain Eukaryota; kingdom Metazoa; phylum Chordata; class Aves; order Accipitriformes; family Accipitridae; genus Chelictinia; species Chelictinia riocourii. Next base: position 42,633,324 of record JANZLP010000072.1, read on the forward strand.
TCCAATTGCCTTTAAAGTAGATTGCGTTGATGAGAGCCAAATGAGTTAGAGCACCAAAATCTCTCGAAGACACAAAATCTTTGATCATATCTAAGAAGAAAACCAACTGTCAGTCGGCATGTCAAAGCTGTCTTAACTTGAAAAATGCAAGAAAATAAAAAGCTGGGCTAACATGCAATTTCCAATTCAAATGTTTCATTAAATCTCAAATTAAACTGCCTGTGTTTTGTAAACCTAAATCACAGTGTAGGTGCATAAACCCTTCCATCAAGTACATGTTAGTCAACTGTTTCTTGATCACTATTTATATCCCACAGTGAAACCATGCGGAAAAGGGGTCACATAAGGAATGTTTACACCGGTGCTATAATATAGTTCAGCACAATTGTCTTAAGGTCAGAACTTCCACAAACTTTGGCTCCAATCCAAAGAAGCACTTAAATGGGTGCTTAATTTAAAGTCTATAAGAACACCCATTGGAACTTCACCTGGTCCAATTCTGAAGGAAGCATTCAGTTTCAGTAACGTCCTACTGACTTCAAAGTAAGGAGTAATCATGAAAACCCCACAAATTCACAGCATTTGTTCCACTGACATTAGCTCTTGAAAAGCAAAAGAGAAAAAACATCTAGCATCTGCTCTATTCATGGGAGGTACGTCAGCTGAGCATGGCAGCTGCTTTGCTCCTACTCCTAAATAAGTCATTTGCATCAGAATACAGTACGTTACCTGCTTTAGCTCCTCTGAAATGGCTTGCTTTTCAGCAAAATAATTTTGAGTTTGTTAAATTTGGTGCACTGACCAGATTTGTCACTATTCTTGAAGAATTACAGCCTACTTCAGATAGCTTTCTTGCTCACTTCTATTTTTAACTGATACCGCAATGCAAGGTGTTAAAACAAACACACTCCTCAGCCTGATTATTACTTCTTAATCCATGGTTTAACACACAAATTGATTCTGCTTTCTGGAGCATATGACACTGACTAACTGGTGTGAAATTTGTGTACCATAGGGCAGTATTTCTTCTGGGTTGCTGTTTGTACTTCATTTTATCTAGAAGGTTCATAGAAATAAGATGTGACCGATACTGCCATACTCACTCTCTGTGGTTAGGAAAAAAAAAAGTAAAAAATTGAGAAATTTTTCTACTTCTATTTGGTACGTCATATTCCTTTATATTTTTCAGCCACATCTTGTTAATACACTAATGTAATGTTAAGAATTTTTCTGGCCAGAGAAACCTTTCAGAGTTATGTTTTCTGCTCTAAGCCTCCCATCACGCTTAACATGCTGGAATTGAAAACCTGCCTGTCTTGTACCCCTCTCCTAATGAGAAAATGAGCCTCCTCCGTCAGAGCCGACAGGCAGGAGAGAATGAGATCTAGTGGTCAGAGACTAGGCTGAGGGACTGTTACTATCGCAACCTAACACTGAGACCCACAGCTGCCTTTGTTAGTTCTGCACAGCTCCTTCCAGGGCAGTGGTTATGAGCTCAGTCAGCACGTGTGGCAGGTGTTAAGCAGGAGACCTTGCTGTTCTTTCTACAAGAAAGAGAATTTTACTTTTCCTTCAGACACCACGTTTCTATGAAAACACTGCAAGCTGCTGCATCACTTGCATTGCCTCTATTTCTGTAGCTTGAGATAAAGGGCAGAATTTATTATAATAGCTGTGATCTACCCTAGGAAAAAACAGATTATTTCCAAAATGGAACAAAAGCATTATATGAGGTGTTCTTCCACTTTGGTGCCATACATTTCAATAAAGTATTATGGATTCCTAAATGCTCAGACTACCTAGGGATGTGTTAATTCCTTACAGGGGATTCTGGTACCTTCAAACTTACAATGGTACAACTGATGTTAGAGCCAGACCCCTGCTGAATTACTCTTAAAATATCAGCCTCCAGAGTGTGTCAGATGAACTAGAATAAGATTATGCTTTGATCCATACAACAGGGGACTAACTTTACTCCCATACCTTGAGACTGACTCTACATGTACTCAGAAAATGCCACATCTTTGGGATTCCACAAGCAAAGCAAGCACTACATCATGCAGATCTGAATATGCATATTTACAATTGTAATTTTGTGCTTACTCCCCTGCTGCAAATTTTTGTTGTGAAAGTGTCGACAGTCTTCCTAAAATCAACTACTCTCTCAACACGCTATCTAGTTTCCTCACATTGGAAAAGATTACATTACAGGGTCTGATTGTGCAGTTCAAAATTGTCTTTTTTATTCCTTAGTGTTTTAATTTCTAAGTGCCTTGTAACTGTGAGTTCCTCAGGGAACTAGCAATACTCCCCACATCCAAAGCCTAGGCTAATAACCCCTTTGTAGACAACTTTTCTGCAGTCAGCAATAGTACTTATTTTTTTTTTTTTTGTAATTTAATACCAAAATCAGTATTAAAATACTATTAAAAAGCCTACCATTAAAACATTCTCCTTCAATAAATGTTACAGGTCCTTTAACATAGTAAGACTGGGAAAAAATATTCAGACAGATACTACTATATGATTAGCGACAGCTAATATTACTTCAGGCGGATCATTCCTGCACAGGAAAAAAAAAAGTAACTTCACAAAGAGCTGATGCTAGAATTCTTTTTATGGGAGGAGATACTTTAGTCTCAAATGAAACAGAAAAGCCAAGGCAACAATTCAACACCACTGTATAACTTTGGAAACACAAACACTTACTGCAGGAAGTATACAGGAGAATGACGTGGACTTACTATTTGTATGATTCTCCACCCACTTATTGATGTGGGTAGCTACAGCTGCACTTTGGCTGAAATCTAGATTCTCTACTTCAGCTTTAAAGTATTTTTTCACCAACTGCAGAAATTTGTCACTGATATGAAATCCATTCTGCACATAGAGAGAGTTTGCAATATTAAGAACATAATGACTTTCTTCAGTGGTTGCCATATCAGAAAGGTCCTTCAAGAAGGTAAACTCTTCACCTGAGAAAAGAAAAACAGCTACAGTGTTTCCATGTTTTTTCTGTTGGAAATTCACAAAGACATTTTACAGGGGGAAAAAAAAAAAAAAAAAAAGATGCTTTTTGTGATTTTTTTTTCTTAATAAAATTGTTTCTAAACCTACACACACCTTCAGATCTGAAAGAACAATCTGCAAGGCAGAACATATTATTTAGAGCTTAATTTTTCTACTACCTATAATTAGCATAATTAACAAGATACTTGGATCCCATCACAGACAAAACTATCAATGTTAATCCTTTTAACATTAAAAGAGTAATTAAAATATTATTCTGACAAGTCACACTTGTACATCGTGCCACCATAAATCCTTAAGAGGATTTTTGTTAGATCCTAAAACCCAGTTGTTTAAGGAATAATGAACTTCAAGTTTTGAAGCTAAGGACTTCCTCACAGGCTTCTCTCTGCAAAAAACAGGTCTCGAATTTCCCAGGATCCTGCATGGGGTAGTACAGAATCATTTGCTTGGGTAATGAGGAATCCTGAGTAGGATTAAAGTAGTCTGCTTTAAGATCGGAAGCTTGTACTGTTGCATGTCTACCTGAAGCTGGAATTTCTAATTAAAAAAAAAAAAAAAAAATCAACCCCAAAACTTAAAAGTTGAATACAATGATATATTCCAAGCAGAAATCACTGGAGGACTTTCAATGAATATCACTCATATGCAAGAACCATGAACGGCCCAGCTCGAATCAACCGCATAACTTCTTCAATTATAGCTAAGGGACAATTTACCAAAGTTTTATATGTGCTGTGGTCTCCACACAGAGGTATCGTCTGTGCAGTGGTACTGTTGAACACATCTTAAACACTGTATTCAGAAATTCCTTCCCAAGATCCTTTCACTGAAGACTTAGAAGTTCAGCACGTTGTATGAATGAGAAATGTCATTCAGGTTTCAAACCAATTACTTTGATATCAAAATTCATAGAAATTGCCTCTTCAAAGTCATCTTTTGCCATTCATTCATCCCCTCCACTTGCAGTCCTATTACAGCTTCTTGCACTAACAGAGTGTGCTTGCACTCCACAGCACAGCAGTACATCCGGATGCATGACTTGGCTCATCCCATACTACAAACAGGAGGGTGCGGTAGTATTGTTCTCTGCTCAGTAAGTGAATCCTGTTTCTCAGAAAGGCTGATGGGAACACGTGCTGAATATTGTGCTGAAACAATCAAGACTTTTGTATTTCCTGAACTAGCTTATGTATCTGTATGCAACATTATGCAATGCAGACAGAACATGAGCAACATAGAATTAGGGTACACAACACACAGGTTCTACCTACAAGAACCAAACAAGTTGTGTCTAAGTAAGAGCCATTGCCAGTTAAATTACTAAGACTTTCTTACTTTCTTGTAAGTAATATTGCTAGAACTACTGCTTTCCTCTTCAGGCTTCATTATAATCCCTAAAAAGAATGTTCCTAAAAATCTTCTTATAACTCTAGAGACAAAGGCAAGCTTACTTTGCAGACAGAAACCAAAATCAACAGTTAACTGCAATTGCTTAAGATTCAGGTGCCCAAGCCAGGGTTGTACGATAGCACCTCTCAGCTTATGCAGAACCCTCTGAAGCATGCTTCAGCATGCTCAGGCCATCAAAAAGGATGCCAAGAAGCCTACTGATTAATAACCCATGGACACGACCGGGCCACTTCCATCGTTGCTCAGGCATTGCCATCTGTTTCTTTAAGACAAAAAGCCCCATAGTAAAACATGATTAAAAGGCCTTACCATTTTTTAAGCTGTCAAAACCCAAGGAATGTCGAATTTCTTTCAAAGTGGTTCCATGGGCTCCAAGCTCTACCATTCCCATGGCTATTGCGATGCTCAGAGGAGAAAAAAGAATATTCTCATCTTCTCTTGCAGCTCGCAGCTGATTATAAACATTCACAGAAAGCTCAGCAATGGTTTCATCCGGAAAATTTGTCTTGAAGGCTTTGCTTTGCAAAACAAGCAAAGACAACAGTCCAAGGAAATACATGTCTTGAGATTCTAAGATCTGCAAGATAAGTTTCAGAGAAAATAAGTTAACCTTGTTTAAGTAATAAAAAATTCAACTGGAGAGAAAAAAGAATAGTAAATGTTTTAGTCTTAAATCTATGTGCAAAAAACCCTAGTCAGTTCAACTCACAGTTCAGTTAATTGGAAGAGACACCAATACAAATGCTGTTGAAACTGAAGTAACATTCTATATTCAAAAAATAACCTACTTCACTATGTAACTACACATTTTTGAAATCTTTCAGCCATAGATAAACAAAACATGGCTTCTCCAGAAAAAGACCTCAAAGAGCTAGCAACACCTTATCTACTTTTACTTTTTAATTTTGCTGGTGTCATTGTTAAGCAATGCTAATCTGGAATTGGCATGCATTTCTGTACTTTTTCACCAAGGAGAGCTATAAATCCACATTTTTTTCATTTGACCTTCCAGTAAGATGCAACGTACTCATCTAAGTCACTCTAAGCCCCAAACTGGTAAAACTATTTCAAGCACTCTAACAGAGCTTGCTGACACTAGGGACAAATGAAATGGACCATGATGTTGCTCAGTTGCAAAACACATGGCAAGCAGCCAAAAATTCTTTGAAAGAAAAGTCAGTCATGCTTCAGTTATGAGATGAAATCCCTTTTGTTAGTAAATAATGGTGAAAAGTTGGGTAGTTACACTAGCTAAGAGACAACACCCGCTCAGAGATCTTTAGGGGATAAAGTTACTGTACAGACCAGTGAGAAAGATCCAACAGGGGAAACAAGTAAACTAAACAGAAAAAAGGTTAGCACTAATGCTTTTGACTAATCCGTCCTCCAAGCTTTGCTAAAATGCTTCAGTAAGCAACAGTTCTCAGTCTATTCCAGTTTAGCTCATCACACAACTGTTGATATTAAAATTCCAGCTCCTGAAGCTGTGTGTGTATGTCTCGATCCTTCCATTTTTTTTCCTTTAATCTTCATGCTACCTTTGCATCTGACCTGCTACTGCCAAGCATCTTCTCCAGTCAGAAGTATCAAGCCAACAGAGCTTGCATTTCAATTCCTTCTCTTTGCCACTTACAGTATTTTTAACACCTAACAAAGCAGAGATTCCTGAAGCAGTAGCTTAAAATTACAATACTAAAAGCTTTAGTCCAGAAGTGTTTACAAGTTGTTGTGCCAGTCTGCAGGCCTCGTCAGCATGGGACAGATTTGTGTGAACCCGCTATTCTGTTGCTGGACTGAAGGCAATTTGCACGCAGCCAGCCCAAGTGCCTCTGCCTTAGGCTTCACAGCTCTCCTGTGTCTGCAGTTACCATGGGTTTCTACCTACCTGACACACAGACCCTTAGTAAGCTTTATACAACACTTATATTATGCATTTCATCTTCAAAGGACTATGTAGCATTATCTAATTAACTCGCACAACACTGAATGATACCTAATTTAAGCATTATTACTCACATTTTATAGCTGAGAAAATATAAAAAGCAACAGGGTGCACATACGTGCGTTGGCAGCAACTAATGCAGTCACTAGTTAAGATTGTTCCTGTCCCCTAGCCACAGATCAGCATTTTGATTTTGCTTTTTTTTTGTTGTTGGTTTTTTTTCTACTGAAAAATTTAAATAGATGAACCAGTGCAGCAATCACACATGCTTCAGGGGAAAGGACAGGCTCTTAGCGTGGCACGGTAGCTAGAGCCTTGCTTCTCCCCTGCCCCACATCTCCTTCCTGATGATTGCTTCCACACATGTAAGAAATAAGCCCCTTTTCTCCGTTTCTAAAAAGTACTCCTCTATGCTGGCATCACTTCATCTCTGGACTACCTGATCCATCTTTCTCCGATTCTTAGCAAGATATCAAAATCTCCACAGGAGACTCTTATTCTATTTAAGAATGGCACAGAATAAGTCATGTAAGTCTAAAGCACCAGCTTCATATTGTGCTTATTACATTATGACTACATATTTCAGTACACTTATAAAACTATCCACCACTTCACTGCTGCATATGGAAAACACTTCAGTCCAAGCCACAACCATCACTATTTATTTCATAAACACTGAGACAGTCTCTTTATTGTCCAAAACATTATCAACATACCACAACTTCTCTTAATAGCAGTTAATTTTTTTTTAACCTGTCCATTTATTAATTCTTGACTTGAGGATATTAAAGTTTCTGACATAGGAAGTAACTGGATTTCTCTGGGATCATGGGCATTCTAGGTTTCTTTATTTAAAAAACCCCAAACCAGAGCACACCTCTCTCCCAGTGTTATATAACATGAGACTTCATTCAGCACATCACTGTGATGGACTGAGCCCAGGTTATTACTCTCTCATCCTAAAAGCTGTAAAAGGCAAGAAAGGCTTATAAACTTACGTCACGCAGGAGGTCTAGAGCAGTGTCAAAAACGGTACTCAAAAATTAGATAAGCAGAAGCTCATCCTTCTTTTGTTGAGGATTAACCCAAAGCATCAGCATGGCTTTTAAACTGGTCTGCAAATTTGGGGAATCTCACATCCTAAAAGCTGTAAAAGGCAAGAAAGGCTTATAAACTTACGTCACGCAGGAGGTCTAGAGCAGTGTCAAAAACG
>JANZLP010000072.1:42644867-42657358 GCA_026930925.1 Chelictinia riocourii
GCCCTGCTGGTCAGAGGAAAAAAGCCCACTATATCCAGTCTAGAAGCTGGGTACTTCCTCCTTCCCCTCAAACTCAAACAAAACTGTATCATGTTTGTGACCAATTAAATATGAAAGACGTAAGTTTGGTGCAATTCAGCCATTATCGCTTTGCCAGTTAGTAAACATGATAATTGCCGGAGGCACCTCTACTCTAGATGATTTATTGTTGGCAATCATATAAAACAATGCAGTATCAGAAGACAGAGGGACTGCATAACTAATAATAACAATTTAGAAAATCAACACAACTCTCCCTCCAAAAAGAAACCAGTGAACACCAGCTGAGCAGAGATGCACTGAGCAGTTAGCAAGATCATTAGCTGTTCACCAGGACCAGGCAGTGGTTGTCATGGCTACCCTGAAGGATGTTCAAAGGAGGTACACAGCGGTAAGGAAGAGCTCCTGGACTTGTTTAGGCTTGCCTCAGGCATGCTGCCCTGCAACAACAGGAGAACCCAGCTGCTACCACAAATCCCAAGGTTCTTACAAATCCACTCGATCAGTGTGTACTGCAGGACAACGTAAGAACTGTTTGTTCCATCCCTTCTGCTTTGTCCAGGAATCCAACCTTGCAGATTTTTTTAAAGATTAGGCAAAAAGTGCACATCCAGCTGGCATTACTAGAGTAAAAGTATTCTAACACCTGGAATGTTGGGGTTTTAGCTCTAGAAAATCCCACAGAACTGAAGTGGCACTTCCTCCCGTCAGTTGCTTGCTTAGTTCATTGTCCTTTTCCTCCCATTCACTCAGCTGCTCTTGCCCTCCAGCACTGGGGAATGACAGACAGTGTACTGTGAAACAAGGCTATAACCTCAGTTGGCTCAACCTGAAAAATAATTTCTTTTATATAACAGCTGAAAACAGGTATACAGGGGACAGCAGTGCAAAGGCTAACGGCTGTAATCAAGCATCTAAATGGGAAATCTACATCCTACCAAGTGCTGTATGGCTCTACTTAGGCAATCCACTAGGGCATGCTTACATGTGGAGCTGAGATACAGGACAGCCTGCCTGAAGGTGATAGGAGGTAAATGAAAGTACCAATTCTCAGAGCAACAGATAGGCAATTCATGAAGTATTATTGCTTATAGCCAGGAGAATATATACCTGAGCAAATGAGAGAATAACTAGATGTCCATAAAATGTTTGAAGTTACAGCTATCATGGACAGTGCGAGCAGTACATGAAGGTATCTACAAAGTACTTTGGTTACTAGAAGTAGTTTAGTTATTGGAAGTGGTAACAGTAATGTTAAATCATACATGCCTCTTGATACCGGGCAGGCACATAACTGCTAGCTATGACATGCATTACATTTCGCCAGCAAGTCAACTCCCTCATATTAGGGTACATACTTACATTTTCTGTGTTGCAAAAAATCTTTATCCCTAAAAAACGTTTATCCTCAGGCTTATGTGAACATATGACCTTGTCAAACAGATTCCACAGACACATCTAGATTCATTATGCTTGTTTGAATCTGTTTCAGAGATGTGCAACAGCACCCATATATCAATCTGCACAAACATTGCTAATAAAGTTATGGGATTTTATCACCATCTGTCAATTATGGAGTCACTGCCTTCTGAAGGAGGAAACCTTGCGGTTAATTTCATTAGAAAGCAGCACAATAACAACAGATAAAATACTGGGGTATTTAAACCCCTCGTATATAGTGACTAAGACAAAGAAGAGTCATTCAATAAGAAGTGTTTGGACCATACTAAAACCTTGCTCTCCAACACACAGCAAGGCATGCCCCTCAGGATTCTTCATTTCCTTTTTTTTTTTTAAATGACCCTGTAACACCAACAGCTTCATGAAAAGCTGAAAGAAAATGGTACACTGGAAACTTTCCTATCTACTATTTCTACCATTAAATCCCAAATGTTTTTAAACTTTCATGGAGCTTGGCACTAAGTCACCAACCTGCTGAGGCAATTATGCAAGCCAAAGTTGTCTTAACTGAGCTTCCTCAAGCATAATCCCTCAGCTCCAATTAAAAAATAAAAAGAGATGCTGAGAAGCCATGTCCGAAATACTTAAATCTGAATAGCCTAAAGCAACCATCTAAATCCATGTCTAGACAATTAAGAAAAGGTGGTCTTATTTCAAGAACTACTACTATAAAGCCTACAGTTGTGAGGACTCACGTACAATTTCTGTGTTTCCTCTGTCTAGAAGAAAAAAAAACTTTTAGAAATTGTTTGGCAGAGTGCTTTTATTTGTGACAGCTACAATGTGCCCTCAAAAGTAAAAGCTATAAATAAGAAAACACAAAACAAACAAGCTCTATGAAGGAGGTAATTTGAACTATTAGAGAATTTGGAGATTCTAAAGGCTCAGAATTGGGAGTGCGCATGTGGCCCTTCTAAGAAAAAGTCAACAAGACTCCCAGACTAGGGAGAGCTTCAAGGCTAGAGACTGAAATACTAGATAGCATCTACTTTCAACAGATTGAAAGCGGGGCCTACCCGTAAAGTTCCACAGAAGCAGCTAGATCAGGTACACATCGATTTTTTTTTTTTTAACATATATTATATTTGTGTTTTCATGATGGTTGTCAGTCCTATACACCACTCTGAATGAGGTTGCTTTCACGCATGTTGGTCTTCTGTTGAAGACGTTGACCTGATTTTACTATGGAAGGAGGGACAATACCTAGACACAGGAGGTGAAGTTGGGTCTTAGAGGCTCTCAAGAACCAATTCCGACAAGTTCTACTTTCAGATTTTTTTTCTCTTCTGAATGAGGCGGCCAGCATAGTACTCCATTCACAGTGCAACCATCTAGGGGAGATACCCCAAATGAGACAGTAACATTATTTTTCTCCCGCAGATCTCGTTAAGGCTGTTTGGGAAAGGAAAGGAAAGGTGTGGCCTGATTCCGCAGCAGTCATTTTCCATCAGAAGCAGCAGAGATGGTACACTGCCATCAGTTATTTTAGCTGCAAGAACGACTTCTTGCCTGCTCTTGCATGTACTGCAAATTGCCTTACTTACAATAAGTCACATTTCTGGTTTTTTTACTGTGAAATTCAGTTGATCAGCAAGCTCCCAGAAGCAAGCTCCCAACTATAATTTAATTAAAAGGGCAGTAGCTAAGTTTCACCATATGCAACTGCCAGATGCAATCATTGCAGTTTAAGTCTAAAGGCGACATTACTGCATGTACTGGAGCGTAGTTTTATAAGCGATGAAAGCTGTCACTTATGTCACAGACACTGCAGTAATGCATTATGATATTACAGTTTCAGCAGAACCAAAAAATATTAATAATACATTTTCTGAAAGCATTTACAGCAAGTGAGTTTGGAATACAATGTTTCTAGTGCCATACACTTTTTCTTGCAACTCCGTATTTATGCATAGTCACTTGAGATACGTTACATTACACTATATACTTTGCCTGGCATTATACAAGCTCTCACAGGCAATTTTAAGCCTTCAGATGTGGGAGGATTGAAGGACAACTAATTAGGGATAAACAAAAACAAAACAGGAGCCCTTTGCTGTTGAGCGATTCATAGGAATAGGGAATACTGCACCAAAAGTACCTTAAAATTGGGTCTCTTAGGAGAAGACTTGCTGAATGCGTTTCAAAAGCCTACCGACCAACTCAGGAAAATTTTTAAGTAACTTCAACAAAATGCAGTGAAGAACAATAGTCTTTAAATCATCCCCAAATAACTAAATAGACAAGGTATGTATTAGCTGTGAAACAGTGTTTAGAAATTTCAAAGCAGAAGTTAATACTTCAATACATAACTCATATTCCCTCACAAGGACTTCAGAAGAAGAAAGATCAAGCTATGGTATAACTATGTCAAGAAGATAAAGAAAGTTAATTAAACTGTATCAGGACTTCAGAAGAGGAGTCTATCACTTCATAAACTGAACACCAAGTGTGACATACAAAACAGCTTGCTTTCCTACAAAACAAGATTGGCTTCAGACTTGCAGTCAACATTGGGCTCAGTTTACATTTAGGTAATGTCAATGTTGCCAGGAGAGGAGTTACTCACTCACATTAAAACTACTTAGATCAGAATTAGTTTCTTGCAGTACAGTAACAAGATATACAGATTTCTTTAGGGGAAAAAAAAAAAGCAGTTAACCCTAGATTTCAAAGTAGGTTATACCCTGATGAATTACGAACTCATGATGACAAGGATTGTTATTTGTAACGCATGGACACTGTTTCTCTAACGCTTCTCAGCTTCACAGTCCATTTCTATACAGAAGATGCAAGACTGCAGCAGCCACAGCCACTGGTGAGCTTCCAGCCAGCTACAATTACTCTTAAAAGCAACTGCCTGTATCAGGCAGACTGTCATGACAGCCACAGTCCTGACAGCCAGCAACAGCACGGTATTAAACGCTGGCCCGCACTAATGCTGGAGCACAGCAGCGTGCCAGCGGATCTCCCCCAGCCACCCCGGCAGTCCTGGCACCTTCCGTGCTGGCAGCTGCTCTGGAGCCAGCCAGGGGACTGTGCTGGCAGAGGTGGCCCGGCCATTACCATCCAGTTAATAGAGCTGTCCTGGCACAGCAGCTGAAGCTGGACAAGCCCTCCCAGAGCCTGTTTTTAAAACCAGTTGAAAGAGCTGTTTTGGCAAATGTGCTGAGCCTGACCAACAGAGCCTCCATTGATACAGAAGTCAAAATGAAAACAGCCTGTAAAGCTGGTCGTGCACACAAACTTCAGAGAGGACGAGAAAGAAAAGTCACTCAGAAGGTGTTCACTTCCGAACCAGCAAAATGGAGTCAATGAACAAGAACATTTTATCAAAATCAGTAACTCCGAGATAGAAGTTTAGCACTACTATGTAAGCTTCACCACTTCAAATATTTCTCTAAGATAACATGTTACAAAATCAAGCCTTCTTTTCTAAAAATTACAGAATAATCTGGATGCAAGTAACAGGATTTTTCACATAGCAAAAAACTCAAAAAAGGCATGTGATAAGAATTTCTTTTTGATATGAAGGACGGTGATCACTGATCTTCCCAAAGGAGTGAGAAGCATGGAAAGGCCACGTACAGAAGAAAATTAAACTTCTCCTTCCTCCTGCCCTAAGGCCAGTTCCAATTCTTGCCTCTTAGGCTTCAACATCATTGCTATCTGCTCTGCTAGTAGTTTTCATGTATTTTCAAATATTTTCACTTTTCTCTCTTATCGCCATGATTTCTTCAACTCCAGAACTCCAACCTTACATTGCTTCCACTTGAAAACAGCTCTGCAATTACTTTAAAATAGAAAATTAAATTTAAAAAAGCAAGCAACCAGGGCATCTGCCCGATTATAGACACCAATACAGGCAACTGATCAACTCGCATAGAATCTGGACAGGAGGAAAAGCCAACTAGCATGGCATAGTGGACAGACACCAAAATCTCCTCACTTTCCCCCCCACATCATTCAAATCTTTCCTCCCTCTTAGTTATTCATAAGCATCCATGAACTTACCAGGTCAAGGAAAAAAAAAAAAAAGAAAAAAAAAGAAAAAAGGCAACAGTAGTAGCCTCATACTGTTCAAAATGGGTGAGCTGGCAGAGTATTAAGACAAGCAGCAAATCCAGTGCCCTGCATGTGTTACTGAAATTGTTCGGAGAGAATATTTGGAACAGCAGCAGTTCCAAGGGATAAACCAATTTATCTTTGTCTTGATAATTCAAGTTCCTAAAAGACAACTGTCTCTGCCAACATGACAAGAAGTTCTCTAAAGTCCAGAAAAGCATGTCTGACCCTGTGGCCTTACCTCAAATGAAGCTTTGAGCAACACTGTGTCCACATCCTGCTCTTAGAAATAAAACTTTTGTGTTACATAAACACATCCAGAGAACAATTCTCACACTTCTCTTTTTATTATGTTCTGTTAGGTCCAATTTCTTTGTGTCCTGAACAATTTATACAATCCCTTTTGTGCTTTACAGAGTACTGACATTAAATACGTAGAATGATTCAACTGAAGCTGCTGAACAGTATTATTTATTTAGAGGATATTTACCAGACATCACTATATGACAGAATGCTAATAATTTTTGGTGCTCTAAAAGGAACCTTTGGCAGTTCTGATGCGTATGATTTAGTTGCTGTATTAAATACAAATACCTCAAGCTTACTATACCATCTTTTTGCTATTAAATACAGAACATTCAACAAACAGAAACGTAGAGTCTAAAACCCATCTTTAAAACCTAATTAGTTCTATGGTTTATGATATATAGTTTAGAAGAAACGAGTTCTGAGCTGCATCCTTTTGTTTGCACAAACAAACTCCTTTCTCTGTGGATGACAGAAGCAGAACAATTTCAATTGAGACACCATTTTTTCTCATTAAACAATCTGTAGGAAGCTATTGATTCAGGCCTTTGGCCACTGCTTGAAATACAGCTCAAGAATAATAAAATACTTTTGATTTGGCTGAGTAGTTTACTTGAAGAAAATAGACCATTATTTCCTGTCATGGAATCTGACAGAACTGTCTGTAGTAGTATTGAGATACCAAAAAATAAACAAAACTACACAAGTAAGTGACATGCTACTTAGCCTCTTAAATACAGATGCCTTCAGAGTAAAGCTACTGTTTTCTGGCTTCCACACAGAAAGGCAGTATCTTCAGGCATCCGACAGGCTGCTCCAAAGAAAGTTTTAAGGGATGTAAAAACTACATTCCCTGTTTTCACCAATTCTATGGAATAAGCGAGGGAGTACAACTGTCATATGATTTATCAGTCATTTTACAAAGTTCTTCCAAATTTCAAACTTTACTGTTTTCCTTATTCTGAGAGTAAAGGAACAATTCTAATACCACGCCAGCTAGTGCTCCTCCTCCAATACAAAATCTCTATTTCCATTAACAGGACAATTTTATTTTCAGGGCAGATTAATTCCTCCCTCTGGTTCCTTGTAACGGAGGTGTTTGATAGATCTTTTTTCTCTGCTTTGCTGTGTACATGGGACCGGTACTCTAGTGACCATCTCCGAGACAAGTCCAGGTCGTCTTTACCGAGTTAATATGGGAGTTTGCTCTTGAAGCGTGTTATAAGGACGGGCAGCCTTGACTGCAGATTTACGGTTAGCTGGAATGGCGGTTAAACCGACACTGAACCAGGTCCAGCCTGAAAAAAAGCTGCGGTGGCAAAGGAGGCTTGGTTAGAAGCTTATGAAGTAGGCTGGTTCCAAGAACAACACTATCTCCCTCCCTAGCTCCTCATGTTTCCTTGCCAGACAGTGGCAAGAGCAGTGTGAATTCTTGGAAAATAGCCGTGTGTTGCTCTAGCGTTTAAAAAAGTAACAATCATCTGATGCCACAGAATCGCCACGTCTCCCTGTGTCGCAGCAACCGCTCTGCCTTTCAAAGGGGCTTTTGTTCTAGACTTGACCGAACTAGGATGCCTTGACTCTAAAGGCATCACTGGTATCCACCTCTCCTCTCACGCTAGGCACATACTGCAGCGTGAAACACGAAAAAATACCCCAAGAGGTGTAATGCCAGGTATAACAGGCAGTGTGCAGTGACAGGGGAAGAGGCTGGAGCTGGACACGTAAGAAAAAAAGCTGCGATTCCTTAGACAACCCTCCAAACTCTGAACGAGCCACCTCCTCACCCTCCGTAGTCTTGGCGCAACTCAAGAGATGCAGCCTTTGGCAAGAGCTGATCCTTGAGCGCTGAGGCCTCTTACAGGATTCATGAGTTTCAGGGGGATCTGCAGTCCTTAGCCTTTATATAAAGTATTTCCCAAGGGTCGCCCCATGGTGGATCTGGTTCTCCTTCAGCCTAGCTCAGACCGCGGCAAAATCACGGCGTCAACCCCGATTGTACTGGAGCGTATCCACAAAAGGTAGTCTCTGAATTTTGCGTTAGGGAATTTAAAGAGCCCAATTCATTTCCTAAAGACAACGGCCATTCAATGGCAATGACTTTCAAATACTCCATCCAGCAAGCTACTTCCAGCTCTCGGAGCCATTCATAAGCACAAACCCAGGATCAGACCATTAAATTTGGCACCTAAGGGCGGTACGTCCCTGGGCTCCCTCCTCTAAGTCATTCTTCTCCAGACCGGAGAGGCGTGATGAGTCTGGAAGCACCTCTAAGGTGATCAAAGTGACTGGACTTCTGGGTCTGGATGCCTCTGCTGGAAGTCTAAACACAGGCAGGATGAATCCAGGCCATCTGTGACCGATTCTGACACAGACTGAAGTCACAGGGAAGGGAACCAAACCTTTAAAAAAAGTTTCTTTGTGAATGTGCCCAGGGATCCAAGTGTGGAAGAAAATTTTGCTCCTTCAGCTCCAGAGTGAATGAAAGCATTCACGGAAAAAAAGAACAAGGAGGGTTTTTTTCCAGGGAAACATTCCATAGGTTCATCGCCAGCAGTGAAACAAGTCGTCAACAAACGCAAACAGTGGTTGCTTTCTCTGAGACAGTGCCCGAATGTCACAGGGAGCCTCCGACCAGCCCTTTGCCCTGGGACCATCCTGTCGTTTCCCACAGGGTGGGACAGCTTTTTCACTGTAGGAGCCAGGTACGGGGTCTGGGACCCAGCTGAGGGCCACAAGCACTAACAGTGCCACCACAAAGCCGCAGAAGAAACAAGGGGAAGGTCTGGGTGCTGCGTCGTGCCTCCCTGTGCCAACTAAAATCGTTGGCTCCGCAGACACGTGCCAGACCAGGACCTGGTGTAAACCCACTCAGACTCACTGATCTGGATCAGATCTCCAGTGAAGGTGCCCACAAGCTGACAAGCTCCACCGACCCCCGCTAGAAAAGGGGCAGCTCACATTCCCACTGCTAGCGGGCCAGAAGGCCAGAAAGGACACATTGTGATAAGGGGCCTTTTGATATTTTAGAAGACGCAAAGAGCTTTCTGTGCGCTCAGATCCCAGCATCCAACACTCAGAGAGAGCGGACGATCTCCTTGCTCTGAGGGGAATCTCTGGGGATTCATGTGATTTCGGATTGGGACTCAACCGCTTATCTTCCCTTCTGCTCACACGACTGAGCCGTACTGGGTGTAAGACCAGAGAGGGCTTGGGGCATGGAGAAAACAAAGCCCTGACTTGTCATGAGCTCTCCTCCTTGGCAGCACAGCCTGGCATTGAAGGAAGAGAGGAAGGAATGAGCAGCAGAGCTCACATCGTAGAAAATAGCCTTACTATGTTATGAGTCTTGGCGGAGATTGTCTTGACGCTGTCAGGATCCCAGATAACCAGATCAGCATCCGAGCCCACTGCGATACGGCCCTTCCGCGGGTACAGGTTGAAGATTTTAGCTGCATTCGTGCTGGTCACAGCGACAAACTGGTTCTCATCCATCTTGCCAGTCACCTGGGGAAAGACAAAAGGAGTCACTGCCTTGGCCGGGCAGGGACCGCTCCGAGAGCTGACGGCACAGCGGGTTCCCAACAATCTCTGCAGGAGCAAAAACCTCGAGCGCAAGGACCACAGCAAGTGTCTGGGGGGAGACAACCACACGCTGCTGCGGCTCCTTCAGCTCCGAAAGCCGAGTCGCAACCTAAGCCTGCGACACACGTGACGTACCACAGCCTTATCCCAGATGATGGACATCCTCTCTTCGGTCCCGTTGGTTCCTTCAGGGATCAGGGTGAAGTTGTCCTTCCCAACAGCTTTCTGAGCAGTGTTGAAGGTGCAGTGGGCACTGCCGGTAACCTGGAGGTCTCCACTGGAAAAGACAACGATAGGTATTTAAGACATTTTACTGCCACAGGCTTACTCCCAAAGGTAAGACAGCCTTTTGCTTGCTGGCAGCAACAGCTATTATTTTTATCACCCGCTGGTCTCACGACGAAGCGCGCGCGCGCGCGCTGTAGGAACACAAAGAGCTCGACTCACCAGGACAGTAGCGAGTTGAGAAAATCAGGAGTGGTTGGGTCAGGACTCAGTGGTGGGGAAGTAACAAAAGCTGCCGCCTTGGCCCAATTCTTGCTCCAGTAATGAGATCCATCAGTACCCAAGCTGGCCGTGATGGGCTCTCCATACACCACAGTGCCTGCAGGACAGCAATACAGACAAATCCACTGTGAGCACCACGCGACGTGCATCTCCAGCCTGGCTTCCAGGCGTAAAGCATCCTTGGGGAAAAGGACAAGTCGGGTAAGTTACGCCAGCAACGCAGGGTTTCTTGGTCACGTACTCTTACGTATGTGATCACAGAGACACAACGTTGGATTGAATCCACCGGCCTGCATAACGAGACGATCAGACGTCGTTAAACTCCTGGCCCGTCCAACGCTCCTCCGAAACCGCGTTTTGTTACTAGGGGCATGTTTTCACAAGCAGCTCTTAATTTTGCGTGCCTACCTCGAGGTGGCTAAAGAAACACGGGGAATTTTCCAAACATCAGTTCCTCAGACTAAGTATCCAAACAACTAAATACCTGAGCTGGTAATAAAGATGTTGTTACTGACCAGAGCTTGGAGCGGCAAAATGCGCACAAGGCCTTTACACAATTGCTGGGGTTGGCGCCGATTAACTGTGCTAGAAAGGGTTACTGCAAAGATTCATTATATTGTTGTATCCTGGGCCAAGAACCTTACGAAAGAGGCTGAGGGGAACCGTAAGAGCGTGAGGAGATCCAGTCTGATCTAGACGGGATGCGGAAGAACGTGAATGCAAAAGACAGCGCCTACAATATTTTTACAAATGTCTACGTATTAAAGATCTAACGAGGCTGGGTTTCTTGGAGCAGGCTCTGTGCATCGATCAGGTAAGAGAAAACTCCTCTCAGGAAAGTTTCCCGCCCGCGGAGAAAGCCCATCACAGACGAATTACCAGTGTTTCTGGTTCACAAATGCAGCTCAGTGAAACTGAGTCGTTCCCCCAAGGGTAGATGTGGCAGGACCAGGAAATGAAACTGGATCTTCTGACTCTCTGTCCAGCGCGCTAACCACCAGCGCACCCTTCCTCTTCATTAACATTTCTGGAACCACATGAAGGAACCTTAAGCGGATCCTTAAGGCCACAATACTTTGCGAGCTGGAACACACCACCAGCATCTACACCCCAAGCAGATGGAAGACGCTGCGACTTCAAAAGCCTGCAAGCTGGTAGCCCCACAGATCTGCTCACCAAATGCAACCTTCCTGAAATCCCTGGTAAGAGCCTATCCATCTGGCTTCTGAGCCCAGACACGTCATCTATTTGTATCTGCCTGCAAAAGGCGTGGGTAGTTAAAATACTAACCCAGAATACTTCAACCGGAAGAGAGCAGTGAAGGCAACGCCAGAATTGGCCAGCAGGGTCTTACCTCACCGTGCAATGTGGAAAAATACGGTCTTTCTTTCACCGCATTGTCTGAGCTACTGCTACATCCATGGGCTCTCAAGCTAGCTGGGAAGGAGCGTATTAGCTGAGGCAGAGCAACGCATTAACTGGCTTCACGCGGCTTCCAGGACCACACGGAAACAGGAGGTGTAGGAACAGCCTTTGTTAGAGGGGATCCACCAGCAGAGGAAGAGGCCGGCTGACATCACTCGCCACAAATAGGGTTATGAAATCAGAACAAGGCAAAACACACGCTGGCTATTAATGGGAGGCCTGTTGTGGGCCAATACACTGGGAGGATTGTTCGGCAGGGAACGATGTTTTGAGCTCCCAGATCTGCCAGCGACAGAGTCTACAAGGAATCTCCTCCGTACAAATGCCACTGGGAACATCTGGCTTTAAATAACATTCGTTCTTCTCCATTTAGCAAATCAATTCTGTTTTGTTTTCGCCTTGGATAGTCCTCAGTTATGTTTCCTCCGTTGCTTGGGAGGGCAACGCTAAGTGTGTGTGGCCCTCCCGGGTTACCCAGTTGGGTAACTGCACAGCATTTAAATTGAATTATTTAAATAAAGGAACAAAGAATGGTGTGCCATTTATACCCCAAATTCTCCTTATAAGGAGAAAACACAATCTGAATGAAAACTGCTAGCTCGCTCAGGAGGCTAAGTAAAGTGAGTTCTGGGGATCACTCCTCCGGGACGACCCCAGCACCTTTCACGGGCAGGGTAACGTCCACCCAAGTCAGGTTGAGGTTTACGGCTTCTGGGATCTAAGTGGATGGTCCCTCACCCCAGTGCCCCTCTCCACTTGCCAGCCAGCGGTCTCAGGGGACGGCCAGCGTAGCGGGAAGGTGTTTTTGTTGACGTTCCACCTCTGTGGGGCATACGTCTCCAGTACTTAACCTACAAAAAGGAAGGGATGTTTCCCAGGCTTATAGGATTGAGTTGCACAACGGCATCAAGTTGTTTTCTGGGGTAACGCAACGTGCAGCCACTTTGCCGTGTCAACACATCTTCTCATTTCGGCATGATCTCCGCTAATGGAGCTGGGAGAGGAAGGTTTATCCCAAACAGCTTGAGCATGGCCTATGCACAGGCACAACAGACCTGGGGATGCTGGGCTTGGCTGAGAAGGCAGAGCTCGTGGTGCTCGGGCCT
>JANZLP010000072.1:43739690-43749942 GCA_026930925.1 Chelictinia riocourii
GTACAGCAAAACCTCACTTTGCCCTTTGTAAATACAATCAGCAGAAGTGAGGCAGTTGCCCTTTTCAGAAGAGCGAGATATGGCAGTATATTAAAAATAATTTAGCTTTTGCAAGGTAACAAACCACCTTATCCCAGTTCAATAAGCAAGAACAAGGAAAAAAGAGAGAGGAGTTAATTTTGACTAAGTTCATTAGAAGCTCCCTCCAAATTCACTTAAGTGCTTCTGATGTGAAGGGCAGGGGGGTAGTTTCTGTAAACACCCATTTCTTCTCTGCTTTATCCCAGCAGAGAAAACAGTACCAGGATGCCTCTTCATGTTCAGATTCCACGAATTCTTGGAGAGTAAAAACTGCAGAGAAAATTTTCCTCCAACTTCCAGAAAGGTTTTTGGGGCTGGGGTGGGTTGAGGAGGGGGAAAGGAAAAAGGAGTTGATGTATTTTTCCTCTAATAGAATGCAAGTGTCAGGTAACATAAACCAGAAAGTGGCTTGTTGTGTATGAAGCAAAGATAATTTCATAGTTGAGGTCCTCTTCCTCATTAGTTAACATAGGCTACAAGTGCCCAAGAAAAACCCTGCATATGAGCTACCTTGATGGCATGGAGCCTACGGAATATCCTGCTCTCCTAACATAGGCAAGAATAACCAAGAAGTTTACCTTCCAGCTCAATTAACAGAATCCCATCCTTGTGTCAGACTTGGAACTCTGCTGAAGGCAGAAGCACGAAGCACTGTAAATGCATATTTGTATACAAGAACCCCATCCACAGACCGAAAAAGGTAAAGTCAGCATAAATCTCTCCTGTAGCAGCTGTAGAGTTTCAGAGCACTGTTAATAGATTTTTAGCATGTTTGACCCTGCCTGCCTACAGCACAAGCAGATAAGCTGAGTGTAAAAAAACCAACCAAACAAAAAAAAAAACCACCCCCCACACACAGAATTTCCCATAACCTTCTTCTCCTGAAGAATTACTGCAAGAAAGAAAATTGCATAGATGCCTTCCTGTTAGCTCCTAGACGTAGAAACCACACCACCAAAATAATACCCCATCGGAGGGTTTGAAAAGTGAGGAAAAAATAATTAGGCTGACTCTCAACAGAAAGAAAATATTTTCAAGAGAAAAGCCTAATTGAGCTTTTCAAAATTAAGGCAAGATCAAAACAAGTAAGAAATGAAGTGCTATGCTTTTGATTTTTTTAAAGCTGTATCCCCCACTGAGCCACCTTTGCAGGAAAACATCTTCTGCATTTTATATTCCAATTAGTGCATTAATCTTTTCTTGATTATTTATTCATATTTAAAAGAGTTTCCTTGTTCCATTTTGTAATTTGGAATTGCACAGGAGAATGTAACTGAATAGGCACAGGCATTGAAAAAGAAGATGCAGACACCTTTATTTCTCTTCAGACAGGATCAACCATCATCTGAAGTTAGAGATTGTTCAATAGTCATACATCTAGGGGGGAAATAATTGGTTTAACCTTCATTATCAATAGAAATGGGGAAAGCCCTGCTTTTATTATTTTGCCTTAAAGCTTCCTCCCTTGAAAGTGAATCTTTCAAGAGACAGATTCTCAGCTCAAGATTCATAGACTACTAGGAACCTATGGACATCCAAAAGATGTTAGAAAAAGCATTACCTTATATGCCAGCTGCCAAGTTCGGAGAATGTTTTAGAACATTCTACGGCTGAGAGCCAGCGGAAGACGACGATAAACGCTGTTTAGCGGCACTGTGCATCCAGCTGCTCACGCTAACGAGAATTTTCCCGGATGCCAAGATCATGGAGATGTTAGCTGGAAATGTCTCTGGAGACCACCCAGCGGAGTCTCCCGGCAGAAACAAGACCATTGCCACGAGAGATGGTTCACCAGGGGATTCGGTCAGCCAAGGTCTACGGCTTCCCCGGACGAAACGTGCCCAGCTCCCTTGGCCTCGCAGGTTGTGCCCAACCTCGGAGCATTGCAAGCCAACGGCATTTTTCATCAACCATCCTGCTCTGGAGGTCCCAAAGAGGACACGGCTTCAGGCAGTCTGAGAGTTCAGTTTGGGTTAGGATTCTGCCCTTCAACCCAGAAGGCAGGAACCAAGGTGCAAGGTATTTTGTAACGGGGAGACCGATCTGGAAGAGACCTGAGGACAGGAATAAATTCAAATAGCTATGTAACACAACCAGACACTCTTTACGTTTGACATAAGCTATCTCCGTAGCCAGCTGCATTTTTAAGATCAGACCACAGTTATTTTAAGGATGTCTTCCTCTTGTTTTGTCTCCCTGCACAGCTACTCTACATTCCTAGCACCTAAAATATCCTTTCCACCTCTTATTCAGTATAAACAGACACATCCTTGATTTCTACAGGGAGCATGGGTCTTGGGTTTCTATTTCTATAATTAGTAAAAAAGCACTAGCATTCAAATTTATTTTAATTCTTGTCTGAAATAATCAAAAGCAAATCACTTTCTCCAAGATTTTCAGCATTTTAAGGATCTTAACCAAACAAGCAGGAGGAAATCCATTATAACCCACTCAGCAACTTGAAACAGGCAATCCTCATGACTGCAGCTGAGCAAACTGATAATAATTTATGATAAATCCTTCCTCCTCCTATCTGCATATCATCTGAAAACAGATGGAAGACGGCCAAAAAAACAGTAACTGAATAATTTTTGCCATGGCCTTACAACGCCAACAAATGCCAGGTGAGAAAACACAAGGTAAAGTTTGAGGCTGCTTTGAATTAGTTTCTTGATAAAAAAACAGCACAGGTCAGGTCTGACCAGATGCACGCTTGGACTGGGGGTCCCACCAGTGGGAATATTTTGCAGCCTCTTTCTCTACGAAGATTTTTATGAATGCACATTTATTATATTAGCAGAAAGCATTCGTGTATGGCTTCAAATGAACAACGGAGATTTCTGCAGCTTTTTCCCAGACGGGTGATTAAAAGTAAACCTCTAGCGTTTAGAAATATCACCACAACAGTCAAAACAACTTTTCTGTAAAAAAAACCCTATCTGGTTTCTTTTGGTACTTAGCAGCTGAGGTCATTTGTCATCTGTAAAGCATGATGATAAAACACCATGATCACACAGGTCTTCATAACACAACTATCAAAGCACTCTTCAGAGCGTACTTTGATCAAAATGTTTACAAGGCACTAGCTTTACAAGAAGTTCAGGAACATCAATCTTTATTAGGGTTATTTACCAACACTGAAGTACTAGGGTATATACCTATGGAGTTGCAGTTCTAATCCAGATATTAAATATTTAAGTTCTTTGTGTTGCTCTCAAACAGGAAAGCTTTCGTTAAACCCAGAAGACAAAAGATAATATATGGGGCTTCTAAACCTATTCCTAAGGAAAGCCTGAAATTATGAAGAGGCACAGAAAAAAGGCTGCTGAAAAAGCGTGCATAACTCACACGTATTTTTTTACTAAAAGTACAGGGAAATGAATAATATTTAATGCTTGGGAAACTAAGAAGATACACAACAAGATTTAACATAACTATAGGAAATTGTTCCAGCAAATATTGATTAGACTTACGCTTCACAGTCTTCACAGCTCTGCTTTCAAATACTGCAGAAGAACTACGATGTCAAGACACACAAAGAAAACAAAACAAAACAAAAAAACCAACCAAAAAAACCAAACAGAAAAAGAAAACCTTTAAAAACAGCCACAAACATTTTAATTTAACTATGATTCAGCTGGAGGACATGAAAATATGCACAGCAGAGTGCATCAACTAGCTGAGAGAAAACAACCAGGAATACAAACAATGAGTCAGAATGAGAGACTTGATTACAAAACCCTTGCTGTTCTTCAGAGGGTATACCAGTAAGGACTGTTATAAAATCTGACCAAAGAGAAAGCTTTACAAGGTGATTGCACTGAAGATTATTATTTTCTGACTCTAGTGGCCATTACAGAACCATTCACGTCAAACATCAATATTCTGCAATTCATCTTATGAAGTGCCAAGAAAAATCAGGCAAGCAGAGGGGGTTTTTCTACATAGAAACAAATTATTCCGAAAACATAAAACAAGAGTAACATACACTCACGCACCACTTCTCTTAATTCAGAAGATATTTCAGATTTTATTCTCTTCTCTCACTGACCAGATTGATTTTAGCAAAGTTGTGTGTATGTAAAATGAGGGCAGAAAGGTGTTACTTAAAAAATTGCACATCTGCTCCCTACTTCAGGCTGTATTTTATGTACACGTATGAATTCTGGTAGCAGAACAGCAAGATAAATACCCATAATTCAGTTCTCTCCTTACTCTTGCTACTTGCCTACTACAAATCTCTCTACCCCTTTACACCCTCATTGCAGCCTTAGGTTGACAGCCTTCTCTCCTCAGCTATTGCTGATTTAATACAGCTGCAGCATCTCGCCCCTCCACCTCTCCTAAAAATTCTTCTCACTTCTTAACAACCCCCAACTTCACTACCTACTTCTACCGGTTATTTCATCCTAATTGCATCACCTCTGGAAGGCATTTGGGGTACACACTGTAGTAAATACTAGACAAAGAAAATCGTGCCACAACAAGAGGAAAAGAGCATAATAGCTTTGCGTGCTACTGAGATGAAGCCAGTAAAGGAAGAGTATTTTGATTTACAAGGATTATGCATTAACAAAAGGAAGTATTTTTAGTGTCTGCGTTCCCCAGTCTGTACTGGGAGGATCTGTTCTCTGATAAAGAAGTACAAAAAATACTTCTCACAGTTCAAATTTGCTTAGTTAGAGTAAGTTATACCGTAGCAGATTACAGATTTCCTATATCTTGCTTAGTTTTCATTCCAGGTCTCAGTACGTAATACATTACCGAGAGAGATTATTAGGGGATGAAAAAAAACTCATAGACTCCACACAAGCGTCCCCCAAAACCACCTCATTGCCAAGGTCACCATCAACTCACACATGTGCCACACTTCTCTAGGCTGTTAGAACGTATTTCAGAGATGGAAAAACGAAGCCATATTATTGAAGTAAGGGACAGAAGCAATTTCACAGCAACAATAAGGTCCTTTTGTTATTTTACCTGAACAGTAGAATAACTTAGAGAGCAGCAAAATGAAAAAAAGGGAAAGAGCATAAGTGATGTTGAAAACTGGGTAAAATATACATGGGAATATTTCAAGCTACCTGGTAACTGAGTCATGGCATACAACTTCAGCGTCAGCCTCGGTAGGTCACCTGATGACAGATTAAGAGGTATTCTAAGGTAACTAACATTACTGACTTATTTGCCAGGTGCTTTGAGATCTTGGAGCTAGATTAGGTTCTTTGCTCTGCACTGGGAGGCAGGGTTGTGAACCTTGAAGGTGGCCGAAACACATTTATCAGGAATGCTTTGAATTTCAGTTTAAGCATCATAATGTTAGAAAGACAACAAGTTTTGGTTGATTGTTATTTATAAAAGAGAAAAAGTATTATAAACCTAGTCTATTGACTAGGATTTTATGTTGTTCTCTGATCTTGTTTCACCAGCCACCTCCCTTCCGTGTGGCGGCTTCCTCCAGCCCTGACGGACCAGATGAGCAGTGGCGGGGCTGGGTGAGCATCCCCATGCCTGCGTGCCTGGAGCCGGGCAGATGAGGCCCATCAAGATCTCCTTCCTGGTATGGAAAAGAGCAGATCCCGCTCTGCGTGATGAGCTAGTGTAGATGCAGGATTTGTCCAGTGTGAAAAAAAAAATTAAAAAAAAATCAGACTGTTATAAAAATCCCAGCTACAGCTAAAACAAAAATTCCCCATGGCTCAGGGAGAAGGGCTGTATATGAGAGGGGTAGCCAGGAAAGCCAAGCTCAGCTGTAACGTTACTCCTGCCCTGTCAATTAGGTGAAACGCTTGTTTTAACATTGCAGAGAACTGGGTAATGTAGAATATTTTTCGCTGGAACAGCCTGACCCAGACTTCTGCAATGGTCCACTCTTAACGGCAGTAGCCCTGATACGTGGAAGTTAAAAGAGGCTTGTGGGGAATCAAGGATTTCTCTAAGGGGATTATATCCGTCCCTGGAACTGGGACCAGCAGAGGTCTGAGTCTCCTTGCTCGAGCCTGGTGAAGAAGCCAGGTCCCGCTTCTCCCCAATCTTTTCTTCAAAAAATGTGCCGGGTGTCATTTGGAGAGGGATTTTTGGTTTAGTGTTGGGGGGACACTGTGCTGGTCCATGCAGGGAGCTTACCCGAGCACCAAGGGCAGAGCTTGGCCTCCACTGTGCCACCAGAGCCATGAGCAGCTGTTGGACGCTTACGTCAAGCGTTGGGTCCTTCACGGAGACATGGAATTTCCACCTTGGGTGGGTCCATCTGACTCCTGACAGGAAAGCGAGCGGCAGCGGCTCCTCCGTAACGTGGTGTGACAGCGAGCTTATTGCGTTCCAACATGGTGAGAGCTGCAAGTGCCAGCCAGAGCGTGTCCACTGGTGTGAGGCATCTCCTTGGGTGTGAAGCCTCTCCCCAGGTCACCTCCTGCACGTCTCGGGAGCTTCCAAACCATCATCTTTGGAAATACCATTGGTTTATGAGGATGGGGGAATGGGTTGGTGTGCACAGGGCAGGGCGCAGTCCTGACGGCTTGGTTTCTGAAATACAGCCCCATCCCACCGCTACGGGCGATGGGGATCCCCGCCAGCCCCAAGTGACGTGAGGAGGGGTCTGTGTCTGGTGGACATCTGTGGATGCTGCTGCAGGCCCCGGCGGGCTGCCAGAAAATGACAACAATTGCCTCCTTAGCCTCAATACTGAAAGTGATGTAGACAGAGAGAGGAATTAAATATAATTAAAGCTACTGGTAGCATAGATTTATACATGCAATAAAATACTTGAAAGAACTCTCAGTGTTTATCTTTGTTTCTAAGAATTGAGAACTATCATCAGTTTCATCTTTTCAGTGCATGGTGATACACGTAAAAGCCAGCAAAATATATCCCTGCAACTGTCCTAGTTGCCCATTTTCACTTTTTAATATATTTATATAACCAGTTTTTTAATTCTCATCCATGTCATGATTACTTTGGTTTTTCACTTCAAAAATCAAGAATCTTTGTATAATACAAAGAGGCCTCAGGACTACATGAGTTTCAACTGAATTTTTCACCATTTTCTTTTCTTCAGTGGTTTGAGGTGGGGGTTTTTTTGGTTTGCTGTTGGGGTTTGGTTTGGTTTGGTTTTTTCCCCCACTTTAATACAACAGATGTACATCCTTCTATATTGGTTCTATCTCTAGATCTTTCGTTCCTTTTAGCTTTACAAACCTCATTTCTATTGCATTCATTTACAAACATCAAGCTATTATTAAAATGCTATCAGTTTGGAAGACATTGGCAGATAATCAAAGATGATCAAGAAAGCATAGTGGGAATCATTAGATGCAGCTGCCATGCCTGAGCTGTAAATAGTTAAAGCTAGAGATAGGTACACGAGGGAGTGGGTTTTTTAAACAAGTACCTTACAGCCTAGGAGTGGTACCTTACAAAAAGAAGTGATTGAGAAGACAACTCAGGTCTACTGGGTACCACAGTCGTAGGAATAACATGAATATGTGTTTTCTGGATTTTTTCCTGTGACTTGGGGCCCTAGCTGTTCTTATTCTTGAAAATTTGTGGAAAGATTTGTACATAAAGAGACTGCCAATTTCAAAGTCAGGTTCTGAACACTGAGAGACAAAAAAACATCCCAGAGTTTGCAGAGCTTAAAATTGATGTGAGCAAGTAGACAAAAAGGCACTAATTGGAAGAGAAAGACAGGGGAAAAAAGCTTTTTTCCTCAGCTGGGATTTTGAAAAGGTAGTAATGATAAGGGCATGATTATTCCTGATGGAGATGGTCTTTAAAGGGTGTTTACAATTAGACAGAGATTTTCTAATGCTTTGTCCTGTCCAATTTGTTCATTTTGATGGAAGAATCAATAGTGCTAGCAACAATAATTGGGAAAATTAGTAACAACTAATATAAGACAATATGCATATCCTCCTTGTTACAACTGGCATTTAGGCATGGCCTTGGCAGAGTGGCAGCACATATGTAGAGGCTGGATACTCTGCAAACTGACAGCTGTTTAGATTTTGATCATGCTTTAGTTTCAAATGCACTCAGTGTATCTGTGAAAACAGATGAGGAGGCAGGGAAGCTCACTCTACAAATGACAATGTCCCTGATAAGGGTAAGTATCTTACTGATAATCAAAGGAATATGTGCATAACTTCTGCGAATGCCAGTTTTGCTGTTTCTCTCAAGCTGTTACTTAGGGGCTTGAAGATTTCACTTAACTGCAATCACTTGTACTGAAGATTTAGAAGTACATTAGCTACAGATGAAAAAATACCTCAAATGAAAACCCCAAATATTTTTTCTCTTTTTTGTGTGTATTTTATTTTACAGAAAGAACTTTTGTTTTACTAGAGAATGTGAAAAGGGAGAAATATCCTTAAGAAAGGATGAAGAAATTGAATTAAAAATTATTTTTCCTCTTTCTATTTGTTTCTACTTTTAGAAAATTATTATATGTTGTGTTGGTACTGAAGCAAGGAGGCATCTGTCTATGTTGGGAATCCCAGACATGGGAGAACATACACATGAGCATACCTGATCCATTAATCATCCCACAGCACAAAAGAATGAGAGGAAGATCTGTGAAGATATTGCCATGTTATTCTTGTGATATAAATGAGCTTTTCTGGGGCCATATACTCAGCATCTATTAATTCACATTGTGACCACTGCTTTGTTTCCAGCCCATCTAATCAGCAAATGACTTTATATTTTCCAGTGGCCGATGTAAAAGGAAGGAATGGCTTGTCCTAAGTACAGCTTTTACTATGTTTCCAAAAGTATTAAGGAAAAGCTGTAAAGCTGTATCAAAGAGCAAGCAATTTACTGGTTTCACTTTCAGAGTTGTCGTGGCATTTGGGGAGATGGTATGAGAGAGCAGACAGGAAAGAGAGAGGGAACATAAGAACTAAAGACATATTCTTATAACTCTTGGCCTGTTCTCTCAAAAAAAAAGAAGTCACCAGCACAATATTTGGAATTAGATGGCATGTATTGCACTATGAAAATTCATGACTGGAATCACTACAAAGGCTATATATAGTTCAACAGCATGTATTAAAAAAGTCCTGGAAGCTGCAATCTGCACTGGGACTGGTCTAGAAAAGTCCTCAGAATCAAAGGCAAATGCTTCATGGGTAACCTCCCTCTCACCTGTATTTCTAGTCAGTAATTGGGAAGGAAATGGTGTATGGAATCCTTCTAGCATGTTAAATTCCATCATAAAAGTGGTAACAGGTACATCACGTGATTCTGCCAAGGAGCAGATTTTGGAAAGGAAATATATTATAGAATATAAAGTGTGTATACTACTAAATATATCTTGATTTAATAGAGATAACTTAATGCTGCCTAGTTAATAGTATTAGCAATTTACCATGTTTTTAACATCAAAACTAGTACTTTTATTTTTATCCTCAATTGCTATTTCTTCTATAACCATTTAGGTGGTACACACATGTACTCTTTACTTTTCACAAAGGTCTAAGTTCTCCAGAGCATAAGGAATGAAGGAAGGAAAAAGTTGTCTTTGGAAGTAGAAGGAATCCTCAGTTCCTTATCCATCAACATTGTTTAAGACTTACAAATAATATGAAGAAATATTGCCATCTAGATTTGTGGCCAGGCTGGCATATGTGTAAAAGTTTGGAAGGAAAATAAGTCAGCTGAGATGTCAGTCAGAAGTTGTTTAAGCTGGAATGATGAAGAGAATGAAAGTCTCTTCTAATTTTAATTAACGTTAAGAGGACAGAAGGCAAAATTCACATTAACATTCTGAGTAATCTTGAACATTCATTGTTTTCTGGCAGTCTTAGTCAGCAGCCTAGTTGAATCAGTCAGTCTTAGAAAATTATATTATGATAGAGCGGTTTGATCGCTTTACTAAATCTGTTTGGAATGCAGCCATCATTTAGTAAACTGCAGAACAAAAGCATCTAAAGTACTTCATGAAAAAAAAAAAAGAGAGAGAGAAGAAAGAGTAGATAAAATGCACCAAAAATTTAAATTTCATATCTCTATATCAGAAAGGAATATGAAGTCATGCCTGAGTGATCAAATGTGATTTTCCTTTGTTACTATTTGAAACAAGTCCTAAAAGTACCAGCTCTACCTCCGTCCTGGAAGGAGCCATTCCCCAAAACCTCGCCTTGTCCTCACCCGCCACTGGTGGCCTATGCAC
>JANZLP010000072.1:43887520-43898091 GCA_026930925.1 Chelictinia riocourii
GACCTTTGTACACTGATTCCCTGCCTCTCCCCAGCAGTTTAGGAAGCTCGTGTACCCTGGTGTGACATACGCTTGAACAGGCATCTTGGTAAGCAAAACAGGTTATGTTGAAGTCATTGATGGGAGCCAGAGAGGGAGCATCAAGTGCACACTGTGGCTTGTGTGGAGGCTGCAAATAAGGAGGCCCTGTGCCCTGCTCTGGAGGTACTATGTTCGCAAGTAACTGTGTGTGTGCATGTGTGCACACATGCGTACATGTTCCTGAGTAACTGTCTTTGTGAAAGGAATAGCAGAAGGCTGACGAGATGTCTGGCTAAACGGTTACTGAATCTGGTTAAGCTATTGCAGGTAGATCATTCACAGAAATAATCTGTTGTTTTCACAGAGTCGGTTATGTTTGCCCTGCTTGTTTAGCATGAGATGGGGAGTTGTTTTGCAGTGTATTGCAGGCTGGTTTTGTTCAGCTTCATACCTGCAGCTGTTACTTTTCCACATGTGCAATTTTTTTCAGCATTGCTGGAACTAAACGTTTTTCCTTTTAAATGAAATATTTCAACAATTAAATGCCTTGGTGAGCCAGGTTCCTGGTGGCTACGGGGTTGCTGGAGGATGGCCAGTGGTGCTCGCTGACTGAAGATAAGAAGTAGAAAGTGGCAGCATGTAAGTCTAGAAATGGGAAATGCTGGTATTTGGCTACATGTAGCTAGAACTGCTTTGTGAGCAGAGTCTAAGCACTTTAAAACAGCTGGTGACATAACTCTACTTGAAAGGTGGTTTTGGCTTACAATCCACAGCCATGCTCCATGAGCAAACTTCAAATAATGTTTGCATTTGTTTTGGTAGGTGGCTCTTTTGTAATGTTGCTCAGGATAATTTGTGCTCTTCCCTTTTTCCTGTCTTCCCTTTTACAGTATGTGGTGAAGTTACTTTTCTGCAGTCTTACTGTTTTCCGTCTGCTTTCTTCTCATTCCTGCTTGCTGCTTGGGGCCATAGGGAAGGGAGTTCAGCTCCTCCACCTGTATGCTGTGTCGGTAACTGAAGCTGCCTTTCCAGAGCAGAGCAAGGAAGTGAAATGCTAGTATCCATAATGGTATCTATAAACTCAGAAGTCAGCAAGGTCCCACACTGCGTAAGTGTGACATTTCCATTGTTAAAAGGGGTTTCCCAGAGTGGGGAAGAGCTCTGCTGGAGTCAGGTTTGGAAGCAAAAAGGGCTGTGTAAAATCATGGGCAAGTTCTTAGCCGTCAATACATGTTTGTTAATGGTTCCACCTTTATGACATGTTGGATTTGTGGAGAGAGAAATGACTATAGGAATCAAGTGGGAATTACTTTAAGTGGAAACACCCACATCATTAATGAATTTTCAGTGTAACATGTCTTTATTAAAGCAAGCAATGTCCTTTTTTTTCCTTTTTTTCCCCTGTAAGGTGCAATAACAATGAGCAGCAATAGTTCTAATACTGGATGAAGAGCTTAAACAAGCTCAAAAACCACGTCCAGCAGTAAATTACTGCTTTGGGGTTTTGTTTGTTTGTTTGTTTGTTTTCTTTTTAGTGACACCCCTGATCCTCTTCTGTTACTGCAAATCTCATTTGCTGTTTAAAAGTTTTCCCACAGAACTGAGAGAGAAATCATGACATTTCAGCAAAAATGAATGCATGAAAAAAATTTAAATGTGTATTTAGTGTAAGACCATTGGAAACACATCCAGATGGATAGATGGTGCTGCCTGGAATACTGGTGCTCTCTTTGTAGGAAGGAGATTTTATTGCTGCCCTATTGAGGAATGAGTTTCTCTAAAAGTTATAAAGTTTTTGAGATAAGTTTTGCATTCCATAATGCACAGTGACAAAAAGCGAAGAGCTGAAATATTCTGACGATAACATTCCATAGTTCAGAGAGGCACTTTATTTAATATCCTTGCTTAGCAAATGGATGTTTTCTCTGTGCTTTATATGTAGCAGTATTTATTATCTGTACAGTGCTATAAAAGCTAAAGTGTAATGGTCATTTTTGGAAGGATCTGTTTTTACAACTGAAAGCACAACATCTCATGCCTTTTGCAAGGCACTTATCAGCATCAGTTGTATCTGAAATTTTTTTCCTCCAAAATTCCCCTACCCACACTGGCCAATAGGTAAACATATTGCTGCAGGCAATATCACCTCGTGTTCTGCCTGTCAGACCAAAGAGCAGGGCAGCTAACTGTGCCTCTAAGTAAAGTCACCAGCTCTCAAAGACAGTGTATCCCTATTGAAGATTAACCTAAAAACATGAAATGATCTGTTTCTTTCTATGCAAGATGTTCTTTGTATGCATGTTAAACATAAACAGTCTAAAGATAATAATTTGTAATCAGAAAAGAAAACAACTAGCATTCTTTAACCAAGGACATCCTGGAGTAATTTGGCCTTGAAGAACCTCCAAGAAGAATTAAAAGACCATTCAGAAGGAAACATCTGCCCTAGAAGGTGACAAAAGTTGAGTAATTGATAATGGGCATGAAGTTAGTGGACATTTGTGGTAACTGGGGGAAAGGTAAAGGTGACAGAGGGAGATCATGACCACCAACTTAATTCAAGACCTAGAAGACATACCCCCCATACTCCTTGAGCATGTGCTGTAGAATAAAAGAACACTGTACCTTTAATTTGAAGCAGAGAAATCCTTAGCCTAGTAGAAATGGTGGCATATAAGCGACTACCAACAACGATTTTGGGAAAGGACTTTGGAAACTAAGTGGGTGAATCTGAAACTGTGTAAATTGCTTGCTTATTTGACTGTAGGGTGTGCTAGCTTTGTGGAATTACCACTTAGCACCCATCTTTGTGCAAATATGAAATAATGTCTCTCCTGAGTGTGTGATTAGCTCGTTGTACACCAGGTGATGAATCTGCTTTTCGGACAACATCCCCTGCAAGCACATATTGGGGAACTACTGGGGTTTTTTTGCCATTTCCTACAGAAAGAATATTGAGGTCTTGCAGAACATCAGGGACTCAAGATTCAGCACAGTGATATAACAAATAATTAGGGGGTGATACTCTCAAGAGGATTCACCAGGGCATAACTTCATGAAGGTATAGTAGGACTTTGAAGAAGGATATTTCCCACCTTAGACAGCAGCAGCTGACCCACATTGCCAATGGTTGACTTAGAGATTTAGGCAGTTTTTGTCTGCTTTTTCTTCTGTGTGTGTATGTACACACCTTTATAAATGAGTGTGTGTGTAAAAATGCATCTCTAAATACAAAGAAATACTTTAAAGTTGTTCTCATCCTTCTCTGTAACTGTTACAGCTGTCTATAACAGACAGCAATTTGCTCTGAATGATAGGTATATCAGATCAACATTTGATCTTTGCTCTCCTAAACCCTGCATCAACACTGATGGTCCACATACTGTTTCCAGTTTGAGCCACCAAACACTAGTTAGTAGCTGATTCTGTGATGCATGTTACTGACTGCTTCAGGAGATTGGCCCTACAATATGTTTGCATTGTGAAGCAATATTGTTGTGATTTAACCCTGGCAGGCAGCTAAGCCCCACACCGCTACTCACACACTCCCCTTGAAGTGGAATGGGGGAGAGAATCAGAAAGGTAGAAGTGGATAAACCTTGTTTTCTCAGAGGTTTACCCCCTTATTCCAACAACAGACCACACAGCAAGACAGAAACCAACCTCATGCAACAGCAGCGGAGTGAAAATTCTCTGGAGACTGCAAGTGATCGCATAAAACTTTGGCAGACAACTCATGGGCAAGCCAAACTTTTGGTGAACTTGCTCTGTTTCTTCATAGTTTCCCTGGCAGTTTCCTTCCCTCCGCACTCCCACACACCACACTGAGTTGGAGAAAGTCCGGAAGTATACTTTAATAAAGCTCCAAGCTTTCTCAACCACCTCCCTTTAACTTTAGATTTCTCTGAGGGGAGGAGGTTTCTGCTATCTCTGATGGTTGGAACCTGATCCTGTCATCATTAGCTTTCTCAGAGACTCTTCATTTGTTGAATGTTGGTCTGTAATAAGAGGCAGGAAGGATAGTAATTTTTATAGCAACTACCTGCCAACAGATTTCAATTCTTTATCCCTTCAAAATCCCACATCTGTCCATGTCTCCAGGCAGTAGTAGAAAAAGCTCTGCATTAGTTATTTTTATTATCAACATAAAAATCTTTCCATTTATTTATTTATTAAGAAAAAAAAAAGCAGCTATCTACAAAACTCAGTTCATTTTGTCCTTAGGCAGACATTTAAAGCTGTCTGCCAACTTCTTTTCTTAATAAAAAAAATAAGCTAAAGTCTTTATTAGACACAGTGTAACAAAATATGACCAGCTACATTTACCAAGCTGAGACATGTGCCATCCATTTATCAGGCCAGAATTCTGTGACTGAAAGAGGAAATTTCTGATAAAGAAGTCCCTATTTCTTAAACCTGCCCACTGATGTGTCCTGAGCACAATGCTGAGCCCCAAAACATGCCCTGTCCCTGCAGGCAGCTGAGTCCACACTGCACCGTGAAACAAGGACAGACACTGAGCTCATTCTGAACCATATCCAGAGAGACGACGAGAAACTGGGTGAGTCAGGGCACAGGAGAGGCAGTAGATCTCCACGGCCAAGAGGCTATGGGTGAAGATAGCTATGATTTTCTTCTGCCTCATTGAGTTGCTTATTATTACTGAAGGTAACTCTTCCTGCTGTGCATCAGATACGGTTGACAGTATATGTCAAGCTTCCTTTTCTTGCTTTAATGGATTTTTATGGGGTTTTTTTCTTACGAAGACCTATATCAGTAATTCCAAGCTCAGCTAATAAATTATCTTAGAGGAGTAGGAAGGATGCTGGCTTAACCCTTTAAAGACACAGATTCAGTTACCCAGGCTACCACACAGGATTTAGGAGTAAAGACAGTCTTCTGTCTCTTGTGTTTCACCTCCCCTGGTAAAGTAGGGAAGCCAATACATGCTGCAGGCCCAATCTTTCTAATCCATGGCAGTGGAGTCAAAATTAAGTACACAATACATTGAATCTATAGAAATTACTTGTTTCTAAGCAGCTGGTTAGACTCTGCTTCGTTATAATTATCATGGGCATCATGGCCCTTACAAATCTCTATTAGACTGAGGATAAAGCAAGGGCTGGAACAGACAGGTTGTATATTTACAGTCAATCTTTTTTAAAATAATGATGCGTAGAACTTCATGTCATTACTCTTTAACAGCCTTAAACATTTTAATAGCACAGTAATGTTGCAAAAAGGAAAATGGAATTATTTCCTCATGTAATTTTCATTGCAGAAGTGAATGTGGTTCTTTCCATGGAAGATAAGCAGCTACAGCTGCTTGGTACCTTAACATGGATATGACTGCATTAGCTTTGCTACATTACAGCTGAGCTAATGAAAGAAAGCAGAGTGATTAGTTTCAGACTCGTTGGTGTATCTCAAAGTAAACTTTGGCTTGCTTCTATGTACCTCTATAGAGATAATGGGACTGGCAGGTGCTGCACCTGCATGAGCATCAGGCTTACCATGTGTGACTGAGGTCGGATGACAGCAGCTTTGACGAGAAACAAACCCACATCTCACAAAGGATCTAAAAGCTTCGTTACCGGAATGGTCACTTAGCGGAGCCCTGGGATGAGTTTTGTGCAACCGGAGAAAGGCAAAGCGCTCACAACACTAGGCAACGCATCTAAAGTGCCATCCTTTACTGTAGGATGAACACTTGGATATTTATAGAATATCCAAGTATAAACAAATACCAGCCAAGGTTTTGGAAGGGATATAGCAACGGCTGCATTGCAGGGCTCTCAAACCACGCCAGGTTTGCCCTGGTCTTTCTTTTCAACCTACTGCCGTATTTTAACGTCTTGTTTTGGAACATCAGGGGCTGGCTGAGGCCAATAAGCTCTACAGGCTGTGTCAGGATGGGATATATCACTGTATATGCCCATCGGTGGATATATGGGCCTCCCAGCACGCACGTGTGGCCAGCTCCTCCGGCGCCTGCCCAGCAGCGAGGGGCTCGCCTTCAGCGGGGCAGAGGGAAACGGAGCCAACAGGGAGGCTGAAGCCCTTTCTGTGGCACCTCGTCACCCCCAACCTGCAATTTTTATTTAATATACCAACCCCTGTGCTGTTACAAAACCTAAAACGCGCGTGCCTGGCAAATCCGTGCGCACGGCAAATGCAAAACCCTGTCTGGGAACGGGCTCAGGCAGAAATGCGTTGCTTTTATAGGATCAATGATTTTTTTTAAAAAAACAAAACACAACAAACACCACGCTGATGAAAAAAGATGGCATTATCACCGAAGTATTCATATTCAATTTAAAATGGATTAGAGAGCACTCTGAGTGTAAGTGCTGCACTTTAAGTAGCAATGATATTTCAACTATGTATACAGCATATTACATTTCATCTCTCTACTTCTTATGAAGGCTTCAGTGCAGCTTCTGGTATCTACACTGCTATTAAAGCTTCTCATTGTAATACATTAAAGAGCGTAAATGCTCTTTTATATTAATCCTTCACATGCTGTCCCTCTCTTTGCCTCTTCAGCAACCTTCAAGAGTGCAGATGTAACTAGAGACAGAAGAGCGCTCCAGCAAAGAAACCAAAAAGGATGCAGCTAGAGTGGGTATCTAAAAAAAACAAATAGTAAAAGACTTGGGCAAACTAAGTTATTTAGAGAAGCAAAACTCACCTTGCAGATCTTTCTGCTGGAGGACGCAAGCCGGAAGCCAGCGAGGCACCGCAACCAGCCATGGGACACCCACAGCGCCCATCCTGTGCCACGTGCAGGGGACATGCTTGCTCACATTAAAATTCCTTTAGGTTTAGTGCTCAAAAGAAATTAAAGTTAAAAAAAAATAAATCTGTGCATAGTAAACCCAGCAAATGGCTTTGCTCAAATCACAAACCAGACACTCTAGTCACTGTTGTCCAGATTGTACTAATCACTCTAAACCGATTGTATAACAAATTCCCGTGAAACCTGCGTATTGCATATTGATTTTCCTGTTCATTTTAGTAGAGCGAGTTCTTCCTGAAGCCATACCACAGCTATTTGCCCCTCACATTGTAACAGTTTGCGAAGCTGTGAGCTGTAATTTAGTTTTCCTTCGCATAATCCTATGTATATACACATATTCAGACACATCTCTTACATAAAATGTCGTTGATTCAAAATGGAGAAAACAGATATCCAAATTTCCACAGTTCACAGATCACAATACAGCAGACTCTTGCACCGAGCAAATCTCATGAATCCTCTCAAAGGCAGCGATACTGGCTTCCCCATCTGATGCATGCGGCTCCTCAATTCCTCATCTCCATCGTATCTACTTCCACATTTATCACACCTCTGAACTAATGAGAAACTGTTAGATCTGGAACCGATAAGCCACCAGAAGGCTGGACTGTGGTATTTTACTACTCTTTTGTTGCCACTGGGATGATAACGTTGTCTTCGTACAGTTATTTTTACCACACGGACATACCAATGCGACCGGCACGATCTTGCAAAACCACCCTCCGTTGCCCTGTACGCGAGCGCACCACGCAGCTCTAACCTTAACCCGACCACACATCCACCTTTCCCAGAGACACCGGAAACAGGAGTTCCACTAATTTTCCAGATTATTATACTATATAAGTGCCCTATGAAATAACAAATGTACAAAGGGAGAATAAATCAAGGCTTGGTCCCTTCCCCATTTTTTGTTTTATGTTTACTGCATATTAGAAAGTATGAGGAGGGGGACCTTGTTGCTCTCTATGAATTAGTAACTGATATTCTATTGCAGCCCAATTATCAAAAGAAAGAAGCATAAAAATTTAAAAATAGCAAGCAAGGAAGATAAATGGAAAACGAAATTATATGCTGAAAATAGGCTTGCGAGATTTAGTTTTACTTTAAATTGTCAGACTGGGATTGATACCACAAAGTACGTATATTTTAATGACTTTTGACTGACAGTTTCCAGGTGGGCAAGCTCCAAGCACCTTACGAATTAATTCAATGATGCAGTCAACTGACTGCTTCAGACAAGACATCCCTTTACCAGAGAAAATTGTATGTTAAGTTCTAAAAAGATTGCATAGCAAAAAGGAAAGCATCCTTCTCATAACAGATTTGTTTCAGGCATCCTTAATCTTTTCTGCCCTAGGGACAAAACCATTTTTCTCCTTGGATGTTACAGTGATCAGGTCTAAGGAATGGTGTCTTCCCAGAAAGCCTCAGACATTTGAAATTACTCTGGTTTTGTTTGAAAACATTTGGTGCAAAACAGTAGCTGGCCTCCAATTGCTTTTTTTTTTTTAATTTTAAATAAAAAGAAAAATCAAAAACCAAAAGTGGTTTCTTCTGTTCCTTTTCTTCCCCTTCAATTTTTACAACTGGAATGAAGAATACTTTCACCTCCCATATTAAGCAATTTAAACATGATTACTCACCCATTTCTCAGTAGTGTTTTGTAAAATGTTCCATTATAGCAAGACAATTACAGCAACTGAATTTTTTCAAGGAAAGAGTATTTTTTGCTTTTCTTGTTAGAACAGCAAATACCTTAACGCACAGAAAACCCAGCGATCGACGGCAGGTAGGGGCGGGGAGCGCACACGGCAAGGTTTTCCGCGCGAAGCTGGCTTAAAAGAAAGGAATATCGTTGGGAAATGGAAGAATCTTTTCCCGAACAGAATTGCCGTGGCTTTGGCTGCTCATTTTGGTTCCTCACACCCTGTTCTTGGCCACGGTGGTGAAATAACCTGCTCTGAAGAGCATCTGCCAGCGCGTGGTTAAGGTGCGTTTGGGGAGGGTTATGTACACTAAAATACACGTAAGAGGTGGG
The DNA here is from genome assembly GCA_026930925.1 of Chelictinia riocourii. NCBI lineage: Eukaryota > Metazoa > Chordata > Aves > Accipitriformes > Accipitridae > Chelictinia > Chelictinia riocourii. The sequence goes on from JANZLP010000072.1 coordinate 43,896,379, forward strand.
CTTCCCTTGCTAAGCGGATCTGTTGAGAAAATCATTTGCTCGCTCTAAGAAACACAAATACCACCATTAGCATGTAAATCACAACTGCCGGCACCAGCAATAATGTCCTTACATCAATGCAATATTTTTTCTTTATTATTTTTTTTTTTTACACACCCCTGTCTCTTCCACACAACAATCTACAACACTGACAGCTCCAATCTTTTATTTAATTTGTTCCTGACCTTCCAAGATAATGCTGCCTGTTATCTGCCTGTATTTGTTCCTTGACTATAATAGCAACATTGTCCTGGAAAAATTGCATTTGACCCTCGTGGAGGTGTGAATATTGAATTCAGACAAAACTCCTTCAAGGTATTTTCCTAGAAAAGATTAGGCTACATACCTCTAGTTATGTATTTCTGCCTCAAACTCGGAAACATGGTTTTCATCCAAAAAAATCCAGACTTAACAGCAGGTAAGAATTCATTTTTCTAGGAAATACTTCCCAAGTTCCCTCTTTACTTTCATAATTCCTGTCCAGACATCTTGGTTTGCCCTGATGCTGACTCCGTCAGCGTCATGATACAGAATGACATAAACTGGGATTATTTCCTTCTGCAAGTCTTTCTTTGCATCCCTGCCAACAAATTTGCTGTTCATTTCAAGGTGACTAAAAATCAAATATGAATTTTTATTATTATTATTCCTACAAGTAAATATAGCTATTTCATTTTTAAAATATTTAAAAATTTCCAGTTAAAATTTTGAAAAGTCATTTATCTAGCATGTACAGAGGGTGTGGAAAGGATATTTTAACATGATCAGAGGAGATGGAAAGAATGGCAGACTACAAAAAAAAAAGCATTATTCCCATACCACGTTTAAATTACCCTTTTGTAATTGGCTGCTTGTGAGATTTCTGCCATATTTTCAATTGTCATAAGGATCAAATCTAACAAACAGCACCTAAATGAAGTCTTCTGGGCAGAACAGGGATGAAGAAGAAATAAAAACCTACCTAGAAACACTTCAAATATGTGCTTAAGGAAAGGACTGATTTTATTCCTAACTGGAGAAAACCAGAACAATTTTGAAACGTTCAAAACTTATTTTAAATTCTTCAATTTCTTTTGTTTTGACAGAATAGTTTTTGCCCATTTAGAAGCCCCTTAAATACTGCACCACAGTATATCCTATAAAACCCACTTAAAAAAAACCCCAAACAAGCCATTGCACAATTTTTTTCCATAAAACTATCATTACAGGCCATGAATCTCAGAACATAATTAACAACACATGGGAAGCTTAAACACTCTTAAACCTACTTGTAAATACATTAGGTTTGGGGTTTTTTTTGGGGGGGGGAGGGTTAAGAAAACAAAACCCACCCAGGTGTCAGGAAGCGGAGTGTGCTGCAGTTCCCTTCAGCTCCTGCACAGCCCGGCTTGCTGCCCAGTTCAAGGCGGGAATGACATCCCAAGAAACCTTGGCTTCCCTTTCCTAATGTTGGAAGTCAGGTGCAGAGGCTGATTCTGCAGGCATTTCTGCTTGTGCCTGATTTTCAGGCTGCAGACCGCTAGCTGTGGTGGGACGAGCGTGACTGTTGGTGGTGCTCCCGGAGTGCGTGAGGGACTTGCGGAGGAGCTAACTGCTCGTGAGCCACGAGAGGGCCGGCCATCACCCTGGCAGTCGCTGGTGGGGAGAGGGCCCCTGGGCAGCAGCAGAGAGGAT
>JANZLP010000072.1:44875006-44888134 GCA_026930925.1 Chelictinia riocourii
GAGAGTCAGATATCCATTTATTCTTTCATAAATAATTTCAGATGTGGGCTTCTCTGAGCGTGATTTAAATTATTAGACCTCAGTGTCAAAACATTCCTTCGCCTACTTGTAGCATTCTAATTTTGGACTACTTAGGGATTCAGCTTAGGGTAAGGCTCTGAGCTTTAGACTGCAGTGCTGCAAGCTAATGCAATGCTGCACAAGCATGTGAAATGGGAGACTCGCCCCTTTCATTGTGTAAGAGAAATGCAGCTGTACCTGGGGGAGGTTGATTTCCTCAAGAGAGGCAAGTTAACAAAAGACTAACAAATGTCGAGACCTGACCGTTTATTTGTGGTCTGAGAGATACCTGGTACAAAAAGGTGTTATACAATGATGACATTGTGCAACCTAGGAGTAGTTCAGATAGCTTCTGAATTTATATGGCTTAACGCACAAAACTAAACAAATGCAGCTGGTAATAAATTCCTCTCGTGTATTTTTCAGTTAGTAAAGTTACTAACCAATTATGAAGTGTATAGCAAATATAAAAAAAGTTATTGTCTGATAGGAGAATATATAATAGAGTGAAGAAGGAATCAAACCAATGAATATGAAACACCATGATGCTGTGCTGCTCATCTGGATGAAAAATTTAAGTGGCTTTTCTGGTTCACTTGCTTGCTTTCCTACCTATCACCAGTGGAGTGGAGCACCAGTTGTGTTAGTGTACCTTGTGTGTCAGCCATGGCTGGGGAAGAGGAGGATGCTGGGAAGGGAAACCAGAACCTTTTAAATGAGGATAGTATCAATTTCTGGGCGATGTGCTCCCACAGAAAAACTTAGTATCCTCTAGAATCTTAGGCAGTGAACTTAGACTTCAGTCTCCACCGTTGTCACCAATTAACCAGCAACAATAAAGCGACTTATATGATGCTGTAGGACTCATCCCGGTGGTAGTGAAGTACTAGTCTTAAATATTTAAGCACATTTTCGTTTGTGAGAAGAGGTTATCATGGCTAAAGCATCGCTATAGATTTTATTATGCTTCTGTGTAACATGGTTTTATATTGTATATTCTGTAACGATAGGCATGATGAGAATTTAATGCAACAAGTCAATACAGCAAAGGATTTTCTTCCAGAAGTAACTGAATTAGAAAACCTTGTGGCAAAACAGTGAATATATTTCCTGTTGCAGTGAGATACCTCATTATTTATCTGACCTTTCAAAATTCTAGTTATTTAAAACTTAATGTAAACTTTAAGAGATGTACTTATATGTGGAAAATATAATGAGATCTAGTAATAACTCTAAAACTCAAGGGAACTTTTTAAGTAGAGAGTATACCTCTTAAACCCTGATGACCTTTAAAACTTGAAGAAACATCTTAAGTGAGAACACTAAAATTATTGCTGTGAGGTATTGGAGGGGGGTGATAGCTGGAATGTATTTGCTATTAATTTGTGCATGCAAATTTGGAAAGAAAATAACATTGTCAAAATGTTTTTTAAAGTTCCTTCCATGAAACCTTTAAGGGTTTTTTGTGGCTTGTGTTTTTTTAGTGCAATGGATTTCTCAGGAAATGGTTGAATCTCATCTGCTGCAGGACTCCTTTTTGACCATAGGAGCAGAGTTTTCATTCTGTGTCCTCTTTGTGTTGCATGCACATACTTTTAACTATACCCTGGTTTTCATATGAAAATGACAAAAAATATGGCTCTGTACAAGTAATAGAACAAACTTTGGGGCTGTTAGAGCAAGATTTGTTGATCAGTCAGATATTCCTTATCTCCTTCAATGAAAAGGCCATTTTCTGTCTCCTCGGTGAAGTTGTTTATAAGGCTGAATGGAGGCCATGGTGCATACTATTTTAAACTGTGAAAAAGGTAAACACTCAGATTGTAGCCTTTTGGGCAATTCCACTGATACCAAGTGAATAGCCCAATTTTTAAATTAGGTCAGAATGAAATCCTACTGTAAGCCTTATTCTTCTGCTATAATTTGTTGCTTTAAATATGAATGTTTATGTGTATTTGCTTTTCTTCATCCATTGGAAGGACTTGTATGATTTCTCTGCACCAGGTAAAAGGATGTTTTCCTGCACCAGGAAAAAGGCTTCCTCAATTTCCTCTTGAGTACAGACAGATTTAGGCAGTTACAGCGCATGTTGCACTTGTTGCTTTTTGGGTCTGGGAAGCAACTTTGTGATCTATGGTACATTGTCTCTGAGAGTATGACCTTTTAAAGCTTGCATTCAGTTGTCCACTGGCTCACTAGTCAGCAAGATGGGAAAGTCTCGGTATACTTTGGCTATATCCAGTTCAGTGTTTGGTCAGTCAATAGGTTCAAATAATTATTAAATTCACCTCATAGAAATGTATGATATGATTAAGCTGCCTGCCTTTTACTCTTACCAAGTCACAGTTACCCTTCTGAACCATTACAAAAAGATCTATGCTCTGTACTATCAAAACTGTATATGGAATTCCCATAATATGTTGCCCCCCCTCCTCTGTAATAAGCATAACTTAAACCCCCTGTTGGGAGAGTTCTGACCTTCATGTGGTGTTGGCTGAGATCTCATTCTTCATGGTGTGCAACTCATGTTGTGTCATCTCTAATAATTTTGTAAATTATTGCTAGTTTTAAAATTTTTAAACATCTGTTGTTGCTTCTTTCCTTTTACAGTGTAAGCCCTATGTAAATATAAGATGAGAGAGAATATTTGAGCCCTAAACATCACAACCAAAGCAGATGAAGGGGAAGGCACTTGTTCCAGATTGCTTACCTGTTCGGTATCACTGTTTCCCAGCTTGTTCTCTATTTCATTAGACTCAGAATGGTCCAGCTCTCTTCATGCTGGGACTGACATGGAGAAGCTGGGAGCAGAGGGATCTTGCCTTTATCAGGAAATGGTTCTGTTTGAAAGGTAGGGCAGCTATGACAAAGGCAGGAAAGCGCAGCTCCACAATCTGCTGATTCATGATTTATTCCTGTTCTTGGGCTATTTGCAGCTGATGGATTTTGTGATCCACTCCAGCTCCGGTCCCAAGAAACGTTTTTGGCATTGGTCATTTCACGATCTATAAATTTGTCTGCAAAAGGTCTGATCTCGTGCATTAAAAACTGAACATCCATAGGCTGAAGTGTAGAAAACATCACCAATGTAAATTACAAGCAATCCCAAAATCAAAGCTTGTATTAAATAAAAAGTTATATAAAAATAGAGTAAGTGACATCCGAAGTAGGCCCATGCCCTATTTCAGAGATAGCTTTGAACCTGTGATCATAAATTTTAACAGGACTGCCTCCTGCTTAGTGTTTGCAGTCACGTGGGAGCCCTAAGTTTATTTTCTAATAGCAGGAGCAGATGTTCAGCTGATGTGAATCAGCAAAGGGCCACTGAAGCCAGAGGAACTACTTTTAATTTGCACCATCTGGGGATCTGTTTTGCAGTCTCTCCTTTTGAAGAAACAGAACCTTGCGCGTTATCTTATAACTAATCACGCAGTAGCTTCCAAAAAATGAAAAATACCTAGAGCCTTTAACTGGAAAAAAAGGGCTCATTATGTCGTGTTTCAAATTCAAACAGGCCTTGAGGGAGGAGATCCTCAAGGTATCCCTAATGCTCCGGCCGTAAGGAAGCACAGGAAAGCAAGCCCGGCGAGGGACAGTGTTAAAGGAGTGAGAGCACTAAAACTAAATTGGCCCGGTGACATCAACAGGCCTTTGGCTTCATTAACATCTGATACGGGCCGGCACTGAAACCAAGATCAAGAACATCTCTCAGTAATTTTAGTGTCTTGCACAACATGATTGAAGTGTTATAAATGGAAAGGCATTGAATCCTACTATGTTTTGGACATTTTAGGATATTTTAGGCTGATTTTCTTTTTCAGTTCTGTGCAGTTCATTACTGTGAGGAACTGTGATGCTAGAAAGGGAGTTTTTAAGTACCGCTCCAGCTAAAGAGGATTTTTTTCTAAGTACATTATTTTTTTTCCTAAATACAAAAAGCTAAAATACAGCGTAATCAGTAGTTCTAAACTGACACAGAAAACTAAAGGGGACACATGCGCAGGAACTCTACAGCTCTTGAATACGACAGAAGCATCCCGCTGCACAAGAGAATGACCCCTGAGTGAGAGAGTGAGTGTAGCCAAAAGGTAGGAAAGCTGTTTAAGCATTTGTGTTCCAAATCTGTTTTTTTCCTACTGTCATCCAAAGGACTTCAGCCAACTTTCATCAAAAAGCAACTTTAAACCAATAGGTTAGGGTAAGAATTCGAAAAACAAGTTAAAAAATTAGCTGAAATGATTGCATATCTTTTTTTTTCCTTTTTTTTTTGAGTGAGGAGGGAAGCAGGTCAGAAGGCTGGATATCATTTAAGAGTTAATAATTCATTCAGTACTAATATGTCTTTCTAGTTCGAAACAGATGATGTGCATCCACGCCAGATGTATCGTCAATGCATGGTCCATCATACTGCTGTTTTCACACGCCTCTAGACAACAGAAAGAGGAAAGGAAATGTCAGCAGCGGTAGCAGGATTTGTTGTAGATGCTGCAGATGCTCAGCGTAAAGCCTTTTATTACAAAATGGCATACAACTGGGGCAAAGCATATTTGAGCAACTAATTAAGAATCGGCTAACAAAGCGGTGGAACAGGAAGGAATTTCAACTTTGTGTGAACATTTTCTGAGAGAGAAAAAATTATCAAGTAGTTCAAATGGGTAAAATAAGAAAAGAGCAGAAGAGAATATAGAGGCTCAGGCAAAATCAAGCACTGCACTAAAAGGCGACATCCTAGAGGTAGTAGCTGCTTAGTGGCACATGTGAAAAAATTATTCCAAGACAGCGACGTAAGAGAAGACTAAATGCAAAAATAGCATTCAGAGGCTGGAAATCAAATTTTCTCCTAAATCTAACCTTAAAAAAATGTGCTGTCTTTTGCAAAAGTATGTCTTTGAGTTATCTCCTCTGAAAGCAGCCTGTGGTCGTTACTTCAGCGGGGGAAATCTGAACCGCAAGCGTGGCATCTGCTGCTCGCCACCTCGTGCCGCGTGGCGTGGGGTTTGCTCAGGCTCCTGCTAAGGGTTCTGTGCTGACTTGCCTCTGGGATCGTTACGCCTCCACCCGCCTGCTCCTTCGGCAGAAAAACTGTCAGCACCTCTAGCTCTTTCTAGAAAAGGCTTTCCATGCTAAGGAGCTACAGCAGAGCACCCTGGGGAAAAGTGAAAATGAGTGCAAAAAAGCTGGAGTTGCTCAATGGTGCCCAAGAAAACCATGGGGCTTTACTTGGATTGGTCCTGTTCAATCTTACAGAGGTTACTTTTGGTAATAATGTCCCTTTTAAAATATTAAAAGTCCCTATTCTGTGGAGCTCAATTTTATATATTTATTATTTGTGTGTGATGGTTTTTATGTCTTTTTCACCTGGTGCAATATTCACAGCTGACCCCAGTTTAAGTTTAGGTATTATTTGATACGGCTGTTTCAATGTCCCGCGAGTAACAGTTGGATTCCAGGCTTGGAGACGCTCTGTGTAAAATGAAAACAAATAGCTGTGTTTGCATACCAGATGAAAGATTATCATAAAACATCCTACCAGCAGTCTAGTGGTCTACTTTTTTGTTAATACTAGCTATTCCATTTTTATAAACCCCAGGATTAATGAGAATTTTTCTATGTGCAGCACAAATCTTCTCAGCTTTACATAATACTTTGTTTCTTATACTAGTGAGATAGGTTTACTTGCTATGAAAAGCCATTTGCAGTAACTCATTTCACCTAAATGTATGTTTAGGGCAAAAAACATTAGTAAAAGATTTCAGATCAGTTTACATTATTATTTGACAGAGACTTTCAGGATAACTTGATAATTACACATTTCCTAAGTGCAAAGTTCACAAATTATAAACATGTTACCTGTTTGTCAATATAAACTATTTGTAACATAAATCTATCTGTATACGGAAGGGACAACAGTGGCCAAAAGCCATTTCAAACATACATATTCTGCCTTTTTTCTTCTTTTTTTTTTTTTTTTTCTTTTTTCAGAGGTCCAAATGATCTCTGAAATCAGAATGGCCTCTCTACGACGTAGCTGCTTGGCAGGCCAGAATTTCCGTGTGACTGAGCACAATGCCCACGCAGCATATCCTCTGTGTCAGAAACTTCGGAAAGTGGCAAAATTGGCTCCTTGCATCAACTGGAAATTTCTCTAGTGGAGAAAAATCCCTCCTTGCCAAATGGTATTTCTTTGCTAGCATCTATACGTTGCCAGACAGCTCAAATCCTACACAAATTATAACCACCTCAAGCTACTCTGACTTTATGTTCAGGTGCCAGGAGCAAATAATTTAGAACCACTCCTTAATGAGAGGTTAAGGCAGCTCTCGGTATCTTTCCTGTTATTGCTTGAAGGATCGGAAGGTGAGCAGAACCTAATTCACATCTTTGTATTTGCCTTAGTAGTATTTTCCAATCTGAGAAATAGGCAAATATATAAAAAGATACAGAGCTTTGTAATATAGTATCACGTGAAGTTTGAACATCAACGTACCAAGAGAATTTGCATTATATGCATAATTTATTATGTTGTAGGCACCTACGTTTAGCCAAAAGATATCCTTCTGGGAGAAACTAATTTAGAATCAAAATATCCGTTTGTTTGTTGGGTTTTTTTAAAGACAGCCCAATGCCACGAGATCAAGAATTCAGAAGGGAACTGGTCTATTCTTCAAAATTGGCCTTCTGAGCTCTGGGAGATTTGCACCGCAGATCTGAGGTAAAATCAAACCAATACAAAAATAACATGCTAATTGTTCCTCTGAGAGCTAAACAGATTAGACTACAGTTAAACAAAATGCACTTGATTAATCTCTGATTATGTCTTCATTGAAGTCACACTATAAATTACTCCTCAGATGATACCAGACCGAAAATACAGATCAAAGACCACTGAAGGATAGTCTTCCTCCAAACATACATAATTTATTAAGAGTGAAGCAAGTTCCTGTATTTCATATGAAGGTCCACAGTAAGAAAACCATGCAGGTCAGAACGGTATGTTAGATCTGATGATGCAGCAATGTGATTTTTAAGACAGTTGTGGATTTGAAGGAAGATTCTTCGAGGTGATTCTCTGTTATTTTCAAATGTTTACTCATAAAATAACATGATTATGGCTCAGTCCCCTGCCTCTGTCCATCTTTTGCCAAGAACACAGAGGGAAGGTCAACAGAGAGATGACTTCATTAAAAGGTCAGTGTGACTAGTTAGGGCATTGAGTCAGTTCTGCTCACCAGAGAACGTGCTGGCTTTCCGATCCCATCTTTCCCAAACCGCATGCTACGTAATCCGTCAGCGCGGAGCGTGGCGACCCTGGGAGGTGGGAGCGGTGGGATGAGCAGGTATACATTTGGGTTAGCAAAGACACGGGAAAGGTAGCTGGGAAAAGAGCAGCGACGGAGCAAAATGGTTTTTCTTTCCTTTCATGAACTTCTGGGTTGGGTCTTAGCCACCGCGTATTTTTTACCTTCACAGCCTGACTAATTATAATCCCGAGACACGGTCAGGAATGTAACACGCTAGTACCAATGTGCTAGAGTCCAATTTCATTATTAATAACTATGTTCTGCTGAGACAGAGCCTCGGTTGTGCTTTAAGAGACTGATTCAGAAAGAAACCTTTAAGAGACTGATTCAGAAAGAAACCTTTTGAGGGGCGCACAAAATTTGAAAATTCATTCTGCAAAAATGTTTCTCAGGAACACTAAAATTATTCCTCAAAGGAAGGGACACTACAACTAACCAGCAAATTATTGATAGATCTGTAAAATACATTTAATTTTGAGACCAATGACTTATGCCATTATGTAATAGTAACTTTTCAATACTTTTTATTTTCAGATAAAATTGCAAGGCAATTTTACTTGTTAAAATTCTCCTATTTCCTACAATCAGTGCATAATTTCCTCAGAAGGAGCTGAACTTTAAATGTACAACTAAATGAGCCAGTCAGAGTTACAGATTCATAGTGCTGCATCCTGAATTTTCACGTCTTTTGTAATAGTTATTAGTTAAACTTTTGTTATTCTTACGTATCTCTTTCTGGATTTCATACCCTTATTATGTAAAAAGCTGTGGTTCAGCAAAAACAATTAGAGCATGGTTGCCAGTATACTACTATTTCCATCATATCAACTGTGTGATAACAATAGCTATGTTCAGCTAGGGCAATTTCTAAGATGACAGAGAATAAACAATACGAAGGATTTTGCATGTCCCTCCCTGTGAAACACACAACACAATCTTTAATCACAAAAGGAAGCAGTGTTAAAATATGCCTAAAAATTAAATCAAAAGTAGGGATTTTTACTTCAATTAATTCAAACCATTCAGACGTAAATACAGGGTTATAAAATAAACTCAACGTAACAAAAGCCATAGCAAACCTAAGAGATTTCCAATTTGGTAATGCAAAATATTCTACCTGCTGATCATTCCCTTAAACACTAAGTGCAGAAGCTGAAAGCAAGGAGAAACTACCTGTCAATTCTATTCAACTGATTTAAAATTAAATGGTAGAATTTCTTGTCTCCCGAACTTCACACATTTCTACTTTTTACATATTTTAATATTTTTCTTGCTTTTTTACTAAAGGCTTCCTTCTGAAATGACAGCATCAATTTGAAATACATTATTTTTGAAATGTGTATGTCGTTGGGATGGTTGCACTTTTATAATACCCTGTTTTCTCAAGGCAGCTATGCTGTTATACCAACCAAAATGAGTAAGAGCACTAGCTAAAGAGATGCTTTTTTTCTTCTTCTCTATGTAGTCTTCTAAAACATTGTAAAATGGACAAACTGCATTATTTTTGAAAACGTAAATAGCCATGTCAAGAAAATGTCTTTTTTTGTATATCCAGACTGCAGTGTGAAAAGGCTGCCGTACCTACACCAGCTTAGAACAAAATGTCTTACATATTGGTCGATAAGTAGCTATGCCTATATGGAATACCATCAGGACTAATTAACCCTGACTAACTTACCCTACTCATATTGCTGTGACATTACTGCCAGATTTACGCAACAGATGTGGCTGTGGTGACTCAGACTTCTGTCACTTTCGGTCTTGAGAGCCCTTTCTATCTAGAAAGGAGCCTCATCCTCTGAGAAATCTCCCAGAGATAAAACACACAGTAGCTCACAGTCCGAAAGATCACCATCTTTGTGCTTTCACAAAGAACTAAATCAAGTTCTCTTTTCCGATAGTCGTAAGTCTCTGAGCGTCTTAGTTTACACACTTGGGAGGCTGCCATCTCCCATCATAGCTTTGACTTTTCTCAACAAGTATCGTGGAAAATCCTAAGGCCGCTGATGAAACGAGCTCTACCAACATGCAGGACTTAACAGAGAGGAATCCTCACAACCCCTGACTTAATTTTCCAATCATTAACAGTGAGCACAAACTACATGCAGGATCAGGGAAGTACACATTCCAGTGAGTGCTTCTAGTTATGCGCAGAGGTACTACTATTTTCTGGATCGAGTTATAGAAGTAGGAAAAAATTTACCATCCCCTCTGCTCTGAAAGTGTATCTATCTCTTTCTTTCAATACTGTTTACCTCATTTCAATAAGAATGAACCAGGTTAGCTTAAACAGTTTGGATAGCAGCTTTTTTTCCCTAATATTCTGGAAGACTGGAAGGAACAGGTATTAATTACTCCGAGCATATTTTCCCCACAAGGTTGAGCCCCAAACGTCACAGGCGTTACCAAGTGAGCTTTGGGAAGAAAAAAACCCCACTGGATATTTTGTAAATAAATCACTTTGTTTTCCTGGCAATTGTTTATCTTTCTACCCTTCCAGAAACCTTCTGTAGTCTGATCACCTGCAACACAGAAAAACTACGGAAGTGGGAGATTTCTTTTGTATTTCTGAAGAGTCGCAGTCAAGAGTCGATCTTACCAGATGTGAGTTCCCGATAAATAATTTTTTATAGTTAGGATTTACTTGAATGAAGACAGGGACATACTCTGATAGCCACAGCATTTGGTGTAAACAAAATGTCTCGGTCTACATTCAAACGAAGCACATCTATGTAATTTTCATGGCATCATTCCCTTTGCTGGTATGTCAATGCAAATTCAGGAGTGACTTTTTGCAGCTCACCACAGCTTGCGTAACACACAGGTAATGTTGGTTGTTATAAAGCACCCTGGAAGGAATCTTTAAGTCCCAGAAGGGAGTTTACAAACATGTAACACTGATGACTATACTCAAAGGTTAGAAGCCTATGTGGTGAAAGCTCGTAATTAGTTTGGAAACAGTGTCCACCTACATCACCTGACAGTGAGTTACAGCAGTTATTACTGCCCAAAATCCACTGCCACTAAAGCTGACTGCCATCAACAAAGTGGTAGGACGTTGGCCTGTAAAACATTCTGAGACTGCAGAGTCCAAAGAATGACAGCAATCCAATTTGGACCCAAATCAGCCAATCTGGCCTCTTTTCATCATGCTAAGAAGCTAGAAAGATCCACAAAATCTTATCTTACTGAAAAATAATTTTGCTCCCAGTACTGACCATCCCTATCAGAAATATTCTCACCAAGCCTTGCTGGTGAACTTGGTCCACAGTTGCCGTGCAGCATACATGAGCACACTGCCCAATAAAGCGGGATCCTGCAGACACATCTGCATATAGATGTTAATTCTTGAGGAGAGTTTACTCGTGTCTCCGAAGAGGCTGCCAGAAGACCTGCTGCTGTATCCTGTGCCCTACTTCACTTTCTTTCCAAAATCAGCTGTGCTTAGGGCCGAAGTCTAGTAAAGAAAAGTGGTTTGGATTAAAATCTGGACCGTGCCAAACGTGACAGCTGCAGCGGCTCCTTTTTTCTGAGTCTTCACCAAGTACTCCACTCCAGGATTTTCAGATGTTTGATTCTTGCTGAAACCAGTATCATGAATAAATACAAGCTTCTACCAAACAACCTTTACTACATTTAATGACAGAGTTAAGGCAGATCTTGTCAAATAATAAAGCCTTTTACACACACGTAGATAGAAACAACCTGCAGGCAAAGACATCCTTCTGTCAGATCCAGCTCAGTCCCTCCACAGGATGGCTGGGATTTCAGGAAACACATGCTACAGCTCTTGGCTGTATTTCTTTTTACCACTTAAGATCTCAGACAGGTTTTACTTTAGCCATCTGCTGAAAGTACGATCCACAGGTGTCATGATGGAAATACATCTAATGAAATTCAGCATCTGATTTTGTATTGGCAGGGCTCATACTCACAAACCAGACATACAGAAAGCAATCCTGGCTTACCAAATGCAGCTTACTTACAGGTAGAGCTGTCCTTCCTCCCCACCTGCCCGAAGTTTTAGTTACACCTCTTAGCTGTTTGTACTTTTCCAATTAAGTTCTCATGATGCTTTATGAGAAAACTGGCAGAGGAGTCATACCCTTCATGCAGTCCTCGTGTTTCTGTTAACAACTTGGTATTTCAGACTGTCACATTTCAAGGAAAACTGTTGTTACTCCCCTCTTGGGCTGCTTGCAGTAAGAGTCAAAGGAATTACAAAATTAAACAGGTTTGACAGAAATCTTAACAGAAAACCACAGTCAAAGTCACCTATGGATCCTCCAATTCCCCAAGTCATTTACACTTTATGCAATTGTTTCAAGCACACCTCTCCCAGAGCAAAACATTTGTTTCAAGTGTGTCCCTACATTTAGTTGTCCTAGGCCAGTTTTTATATGAGCAAACACATGAAGTAATTTCTCATCTCAAACTCACCACAAGCTGCTTCAGCAAACCTCAGAGTCACCTTTGATATAGGCAGTCCATCATTTGGCCTCATCTGGTACACCCGTGTGACATCAGGCCAGCCTGCCAGCCCCAGCCTTTCCTTCTAGCTTCTGCATTTGAGCCCTTAGGAGACTGGGCACAACACGCATAAAAAAGAAGAAAAAAGAAGAAAAAAAAAAAGAAAAAAGTTCTCCATTATTTCTTGCTACCTTCACCTTACCAGCAGTACTAGAGATGAAAGCAAAAATCTGTACAGCATACTAAAAAACCTAATAGGGACTACAACATCATCAAACTCATCATCACACAAAAAGGGTGACCTGACAGTCCTGCACATCAGTCTGATCATGGCTGAGCCTCATACTTCTACAGCTGAGCTTTGCTGTGCTAGAAGGCAGCTTTGATTATTTGTGTTTCAAGACTGAAATTTGAAACAATTGGTAGTCAAAGTGGCAGGTCTTGATTTTTACCTTCACAGTCAAGACTTAGAGATATGAGTAATATAGAACTAATCCTTTAAGTTGCCTAGTGTTCTGAATAGAAATATTGCAAAGTTATCTGAGAGAAGGGAATAACTGTACAACTTGTGATGTTTTTTTCAGCCTTATGCTCATTTTTCACATTAAAATACAATATGTCTGAATTTTTTGGGGACAACCACACAATCAGTTTCCACTTACAAATGCAAGAAAAAAAAACCCCAAAGTTTCTCTTCAATAGTTGGATAAATTCATATCTTTTTATGTCTTAACAGCACCATAACATTTACCTACACATTTATTTAAAAATCTGCTTGCTGAAATACAGACAAACCCAGCATATTGCACTTGTGGAAGCCCAAAGATTCACACAAACTTAATGGAGTTCTTAGTCAAGTATTCACCTCCACAGCACTAAACATGCAGCCCAATGCACTAGGAAAAGCACTAGGTCTTTTCAACTGCTGCAGAAATAACTGTTCTTTAAAATCACTCACTTCAGTTCTTATGTAAGCAGAGCACTCTTTGAAGTGAAATAAAGTTTTACAAAACACAGGCTAAATAAAGAACTTCAAACTGAAAAATCTTTGGTATTTTTATCTCTTTCTGCACCACAGAAGATAAAACCTACATCAGAAGTCACTTCAATAACCTCCCAGACAAACAGCAGAAACACTTCACAGATGAGGAAAAAATATTAGCCTCTTGACAAAAAGAAAATTTAATAAAAGACATTAAAAAAAAAGCATCCAACTCTTACCTAGCAGAGGCGAGAAGCTGCACCAGTTTATGCATTCTTTTTCTCATTAATTTTACAGAGCTGATGGAGCCAGTGG
>JANZLP010000072.1:45144815-45156261 GCA_026930925.1 Chelictinia riocourii
GCCCACCAAATATTTACTGCTAATAAATGGAGAACCATTTCACCTACCAGCTCCTAAGGAGCGTGGGGAGATAGCAACAGAAAAGCTACAGCTGCCTCCTTGCAATTTCATTTATATTCTTAAAAACAGGCCGGTCTTTTGAAAATGCAATATTCATGGTATGCAAAATGCAATGGAGAACACGAGCTTTTCAGCAGGACAAGGTAAACCTGTACCTTTTTGTATTAGCATCAATAAATTAAAATGTTTTTTTAATCCACCTCGCTCCGCAGCGCTATTTCTGTCCCATCTGGGAGAGGATTTGTACCAAATCCCATCAGCCACAAACAATTTTCAGCGTTTCTGGCCTCTACACGCAGACGGTGCAGGGCGGGAGACCCGACGGTCAGGGAAAGCAAAGGGACTGGGGTGGCTGGCATAAACCCACGCGTCGCTCGGCCACAGCCCGTTATTTTTACGTTGCCTCAACCAAACCAAAATCCAACCTCGCTCCCCAGCTCTCCCCGCAGCCGACGTGCAAACCGGCCCCAGGGATAACTGGTCCCCAGCGGCATTCCCGATGGACCAAGACGTGTCCCTGCCAGCGCTGCCCGGACCAGCTGTGTCCGACCTCGTCATCCTCCCGCCTTCGCCGGGAGCAGCCAGGCACCGGCACCCGGAGCATCGGCACCCGGCACGGCCACGGCAGCCCCTGCCCCCCGACTTCGGCTCAAAAGCCCATTTTTCTGCTCCGAGCCGTGCCCGGGTGGGGGGATGCTGGCACCTGCGGGAGGAACCAGGCAGCTCCCCAAAACAACTGAAATCTTACGTAAAAGATTCCCAAAGCTGCAGCTGTGTAAGTATTGATACGGAATAACGGAAAATCATTAAAGCTGTTTCTTCTCATGCGTGAGCTCTGAGTGACATCTTCGTCAGATCTCTCTGATAACAAATTTGGTGGAAGTTTTTAAGGGAGCTAATAACCCAGTTACGTATTTTCAAATTCCCCTTTGCTGCGCAGCACATTGAGGCTTGCTGCCTGCCGCTTGCAGGCAGGCTTTCCTATCCCTCTTCCCACCTTTATTTCTTTTCATTTTCATTTTCCAAGTACAAATTTGTTATATTTGAAAAAAATAAAGTTGCACTGGGCCCCCATCACACACCCTCACATTTTAACAGCAGGCAGGGAGAGGAATGAATGTGCTTTCTGCCAGCAAAGAGGGAAAAAAAGGCATGAAAAGAGGGAGAAGAGAGATTTTCCCTGAGAGGATGAAGGACAGGGTGGCCTTCGGCTTCCTCAGACCGGGGACAGCAAGAGTTATGTGGAAATGTTGGTGAGTTGGAAGCACATACAGAAATCCCACGTCCCACGCTCAACACTTAGCAACCATTAAGCTACTGGTCTAGGGCCAAAAGCAATTTCTGGATGAAATATTAAGCCCTTTTAATTGTGGCAAAGTCCCAGAAACTCCAGTCCGGCCATGCAGGCAGACAGACAGCAGTATAACCTGCATTTAAATACGGGTGATTAATTTGCCTTCAGCATGGAGCACAGCAACAGGCTGCGCCTGTGTTCATCCAATAACAAAAATTAAGCCCTGAGTTTTCAATTCTAAATTAAGTCACTGACCCCACAGGAGTGAGAGGGCAACGTCTGTGGGTGGGGACGGGATTATCCGGCCACCGATCGCCTCCAGCCCATCTATCCCTTTCCATTCCCCTTGTGCTTTCCGGCAGGGAGCGGCTGAGAGGGCTTATTTACGGGCTGGCTTTATCTTGCAACTCATTTTAATTGCAAAATGGGTGGTAAAAGCACAGAATGGGGACTTGCCGGCTGCAGAAGTAAACAAACCGTACTACAAACTCACTCTGAAATTAAAAGTTTCTTTTCAGAGCCAAATACCATAAATATGAATATACTAATACAAACAGGTAACAGCAGTGTCCTTTACACGCTTCCACAATAAGAGCGTGAGTTTACGGAGACAAACCTCCCTCTGAGTCATGGCTGGGATAAAAATAGGCAGAAGGGGATTTCACACAGCTCTGAAGTCTGATGTCCATAACTCCAAGCTTACTGACACAGCCTGGCAGAAATCTGCTCCTTTTTTTTGGGGGGGGTCTGCTTGCACTATGCACACAACTCTCCAAAAATCAATAAGCCCTCAGAGAGGTTCCAACCCCTACAATGTCGAGATCAGGGTTTTTTGGAAGGATGCGATTATGGTGCGGGAGCAAACCCGGCTCCATCTGAGCAAAACCCGGCCCTTGCTTTAGGTTTGTTTTACATTTTCAGCCTTTAAGAAAATGGACGTGAAGATGATTTTCTGAGTTTGACTCCCAACCTCACGGTCACTTGAAAAGGAAAAAAATAATAATCCTCTTGTGCTGCAGCAGCCTGTAGGTCAGAAAGCTGATTACACTTAATGGACGTGGCACATTTTGCAATGGATATCAATTACAAGCTCCAAACCCAATACCATCAGTGATAACAAACCCCATCCCTGCCCCTTCCTGACACCACAGCCCTCCACGGGAGTCTGCCAGGCTGCAAAACCAGTATTTAAAATAAGACGTGAAGTTATATCTCCTCGGTAGGGCAGGCACACTGAGCAGGAGGCTGGCAAAAGCTAAAAATAACAGGATAAGCAAGGGTGGATCCCAGCTGAGCCTTATTAGTCATGGAGCGAGGGAGCTGCGCGCACGGGGCTGCTGCCTGGTGGCAGAGCAGAACCATATAAGAGCAAGACGACGACTCTTGTCTCTTAAATCAGATTTTTCCCCTCTCCTGTTCTGCCTCAGGCACTCTTTTCCTCCGAGCAGACTTGCTCTGGCAGCCTCCAGCTTCTCCTAATAATACAGTGTATTGTTTTCTGTGAGTCTTTAAAGGGAATAAAGATCACGGGTGATTCATTTTAGGGTGTCTGCTGGAATTGGACCAATATTGACAGAGGCATGTGCAGGGTTTGTTATAGGCTTTTGTTTTTTTTTTTTTACTTACACCATCTTTGTGTCAAAATTGAACCTTTGAGTTGAGTGACGACTGAGTCACTGACGACGGGAGGGCCCAGCAGCGGCAGGAGGATTAATTTGGATGAGCAGAAAGGGCAAGGTGCAACGGGCCAGTCTTTTATCCTGGGATGAAGGCACAGGACAACGGGAGGATCAATAATCAAACACAGCTTAACCCGGTGGGAACCCCCTCCAGAGCTGCTCCAGCAGCACTCGGCCACCCCAGCCCCATTCTCCCTCCCAATCTTCTCCCTTGGAGCTAATTGCAATGACAGCATCCCACCGGTTCTGCCACGCTCTGCCCGGCTGGCACGGCCATCGCCTTGCCCCAAAGACATGCCTCCGGGTGGCTTGGCCACCCCAGCCCAGCAAAGCCACTGCCTGCAGCTTTCCGGCACCTCCAATGTGAAAATCCCTGGGAGCGCTCAAAATACCTGGGAGCGGGGAGCAGCGTCATCCCTGCACAGCAGGGCTGCATTTGCACACAGTGGCTCCTTGTTCCCGAGGCCAAACTGCAGAGAATTACCATTTGTTTGCATGATAGGGGCTGTCTTATGAGCTTTTCTAAGCATCACATTCATCCAAACCAGCATTCGGCTCTCCCAGCCCCTTTTCCAGCAGAACTTACGCAGGCGTGATGCGTTCGGGCTCTGCGCGCTACTCCAATCCGATTTTCAAGTTTAGATGGAATAATGACAATTAAGCAGCAAAATAAGGCTTCAGTCCTTCAACGCTCATGAAGACAAATGAGAAGTCAAACATGAAGAAGAAAAGAGAGCAGTGCTGCTTTGGCCTGATTTCAGCCCCTGCAGCTGGCCGGGGGAATCGGGCGTACTCACCCCATCCTGGGCTCTCCCACGGCCTCTGCATTTAATGGTATATTGGATTTTTGCATTTAATGTCAGGGACATTAAATCCACCATTACGCCCCTGCACCGCTGGGGCAGGCCCTGGTGGCTCTAGGACTAAGCCCTACCTTTTGCAAACAAGCCCAGCGATGTTTTTGCAAAGCTTCAGGAACTCCCCGGCAATTGGGTATCAGCACAACCTCTGCACATGCCATTAAGCAGAAGCTGTTTCTGGGCCTCAGACTCCCTCTACAGAGAAACCACAGTTTATATTTGGGGATTTGACCAAGCTATCAGTGCAAAAGGAGCTGCAGAAAAGCTGCTCGCAGAAAGAAAACGCTCAGAGAAGATGTTTGCTTTCTGCAGCTGCGAGCCCGGAGCAGAAGGATAATAAATGGCATTTTAACATGAAAGTAGAGCAACAGCCAGGCAGGAGCCCTGGTTTGTAAAGCAAGGAATCGCGGTCACCCCTTCACCAGCACCTCCACGCCGAGGAGCACCTCTGCAGAAAGCAGCCCGCACATCTCCACGGCCTCCCAATTAGTTCTTGATTAAGCGTATGCAAAATATCTCTTGGTCCAAAGAGCTACAGCTCGGGGTCAGAGAGCGCCGCGAGGTCTGTCCTCCCTCTTCGTGGCCACTGACTGCTCCAGAGAAGTTGCCTTTGGCACCTGACAGGTCACCGTTGGCTCAGAGCCACCGATGCACCAACCCGGCGAGAGCGAAGCAAAGCTCTTTATAATAAATGCAATTATTTGGCATTTTGTTTGCTTGGGGCTACTGTTTCTGCATGTCATGCACGGGCTGTGCGGGAGCTTCATCGACACCCCTTCTAGGGAGCAGAGCCCAGGGCTGGCCTGAAACCCCTCACGGCATAGCTTAAAGGGAATGAGGGATACCTGGGCTGTGGGAGGAAAAAGAGAAGGCGATGAGAACGCTACCTGCTACAGCGAAGCAATTACAGCTTCAAGTTACAAAATAAATTGCCCCGGCTCTCAGGGTGCTGCCTTGGGGAGCAGAGGAGCGCTTTGTTTTGCCGCAGTGGGTTTGCTCCAAGGAATACTCATTGCCATGCTGGAAACAGCAGCAGCATGTCCAAGGCACGGAGATACTTCTGGTGGCCTTCCCCGCGGAAAGTTTATTTTACCAGAAGCTGTTATTTCTCCGCCGGACATGTGCTATGTTACATGTTTACTAGTTTTTCTCCAAATACATTACTTCAACAAGCAAAAAATTTTTTAATAAAGCTACAGTTACTACATCAAGCGAGCTGGCTCTGTCTCCAGGATGAAATGCTGTCCCTTGGGGATCAAGGCAGGGACATCTGCGTGGGCGGATCCAGACATCAAACTACTCCAGCCTTGATTCCAGCCTTGTTTGGTCCAGTGCAAAACATAAAAATAAGAGTAATTAACAGGCATGCCTTAAGCAGCGTGTTACATTCCACAGACAACACTGGCTGCAAGCTCCAGCCTCGTTAACATGTGGCTTCCTAAAGGCTCAGCCCTGCCCGGCCGCTGAAGCCCTTGGAAGAGTTTTTGGATGCTGCAGAAGCTCTCCAGCATCTATTATTAGTACCAGCAATCTCAATGATATTAACCTTCAGCTAATTCTACGTCCAAATCATTTCATGAGTATGAAAATGCACAGATAACGAGGTAGGAGGGCCTGTAGACGAAGCGCTGGAGAAGATGGGAATTCACAGGGATCCTGAAATGGCAGCGCAGGTCCCCAGGGATAACACAGCTTCCCGCTTCGCGTCGGACCCAGCCGTGCAGAGGGCTGGGATGGGGAACAGCCCAGCACCAGCACCGCAAAAACTCACCTTGTACCTTCACATCAAGTGGTATATATATGAATATATCTATATGGCAATATGGCATATAGGGAGAGATGGAGCTGTAAAACATGGGAAGCCCTCATCCACCTATCTTACGGACAGGCTGGACTGATATTTCTTGGGAAACAACAGGTATAGTTCATCCAGCCTTTGTGCAGGGAAGAGGGCTGGATAAGCTCCTGAGCAACTTTTTTGTGCAATTTAAATACTCTCAAAGGTATGGAAATATTAGCTATTATTGTCATTGGAGGACATGAAACGACGTCAACGAGAAGAGGGGACAGGGCTGGAGAGAGGTCTGGTTTGCAGGCACGTGCCCTGATTTTCACCTACTTTGCCCTCCCCACAAGCAGACAACTGGAAAACGTCCTGGAGATGTTTTTTCAAGGTTACAGGATGTTTCCCTGCTGCTTCCAGGAGCTCCCAGGTCAGCCTCCAGCAGGAAGAAGCTGGGAGTCTTCCTCCTAAGCCTTTGCAAGGCACAGCTAGGAGCTGGCTTTACAATTTCCAAGCGGAGAAATAATAGATGAGAAAGCCGAAGACGGAAGAAAAGGCCAGCTAGATTGTGCCAGGATATATGCTAAGCTATGGGAGGTTATGCATTAATGCAAATGCAGAGCATAGAGAATTCAGTAAGGAAAAATGATTCGCAGATTAATTTTTTCTTTTAAACTAGTAAGTTTACGGTCAAGCCCCTGTCAGGCAAGGGAAACAGAGAGGAGGATGGCCACACATGACTCAGGTACAGAAATCTGGTATTTCCCCAAGTCCCTCTTTAATAAATTCAATATAGGAATTACATTAAATAAAAAGTTTAGATTAAATTTTTAATAACTCACTAAAAGCATTTCAATTCCCTACGGCCTGTACGTACTAGCAGCTTTTGTATGCATAAAGAATTAAGCACTTTAATATAGTTCTCTTTTTTTAGCGTTGCCATCTACCAGCGGAGAGAGGATTTAAATCTCAGCCCGGCACTTCCCTTTCCTCCCCAACCCCTCTGAATTGCAGCTATTTCCTCCAGCCCAGCCGAACGCTCGGATTTCATTTTAACAAAGCACGGATGAGCCGAAATAAATGGCCTTACTACCATTTTCTCATTTAAAGGAAATCTATAGATCACTGAGCAGGAAACCCAGATTGGTGATATAAATAAGATCTACCACTTCTGCGACGCAAATGACTCCATAGGCGCGACAGGGAAAGACAAAGCGCCCCAACGTGATACAAGCACTCGAAAAAGCTGGAAATCCTTGAAGTGAAGAGCGATTATGTAGCACCTCACGTCTACGGCAACAACTGCAGATAATTGCGAGAGGGAAACTTGTTTTCCACCCAAGCCATCGGTGCTTTGCTTCGGGAAGCAGGACTGAGTTCAGATCCAGGTTAGCGTGCGAGCTGGAAGAAATATTTTCAAATCTTTTTAGTTATAGCTAAGGAAACTTCTCACACAAAAGCAGAATTGTTTGCAGATTTAACAGCCAAAAATGGAGCAAATCCCGCTGCCGGAGGAGTTGCCGGCGCTCCCGGGCTGTGCTGTTCTGCCGGCCCCTGCGAGGCTCGGCTGGGGGATGCCTTTCTAGGGAAGCGGCCCCGAGCCATAGTAACTCGCAGGCCAAGGTGGCCAGCCTTGGAAAACTCTGAACTGATCAGTTTATTAAACAGCTATTTGGTTTAGAACACAAATACCTACACTGAGACGCTGGGAGAAACTGGGAAATCAGATTTCCTTCCGGTAGTGATTATTCTTAATTTTCGTAAACTAACATGGGAATTTTATACACCCTCACAACAGGCTTTCCCCTCAAAAAGCATCACAAAAGTCCATTTTTCGCACCAGATACGAAATGGTGCTCCCTGGAAACCCTCCTTTGGGCTGTACGACCACATCCCAGCTGTGCTGTGAGGACAGTAACTTGCACAGTTCAGTGCATAAGCTTATTAAAACAGTTACCAAACGCAAGTTTCCCGACGCAACAAAACGTTTTATTTCAGTAGGGGAAGCCGTACGGTGTCCAAACACAACCCAGTTTGGAATTCAGAAAGCTTATTTTACCTTCTCAAAGGTAGCTTAGCCAAAATATGGGCCAATGGTTTATTTCACATAGAAGCATTCACAAACTAGATCACACGGCGCCGGGAAGCTCCCTTTGGCTTTCTTTTTATCCTTTGCTTTCTTAAGACAAGAGACCACATCTCGAATAGCCCTTGCAAACCCAATTTTTGCATTTCATGCATTTGCAGCGCACGCTCGCTCCCATCGCTCCCTGTCCTACAGGCACTGCAAGGCGAGGTGCTCCTTCCCCCGATGACAAAAGTTATGCCGGAGAATGGGCCGGCTGTTTTCCCTATGGGAGGAGATGTAGCCGTGTCCGAAACGAGCCGGGAGCAGGATTGGGCTCCAGTGCACAGAAGCTTCAGGCAGCATCTCTGCTCTGGAGCAACTCCTGCTGATGCTACATGAACAGTATCAAGGAGTTATTTAAAGTACACCATGAAGCAGTACGCCTGGAAAATCTCTTTAAATGCTGTTTAAAATATGAGGTTACAGGGGGAGCATTGCTTGGCTCAGGTGCTCCAAGCACACCTGCCTCTGCAGGAGACGGGGACCCAGCTTTACGCCACTGACGTTAATTTTACTGATTTTTTTTTTTTTTGCTGTTAGGAGCAGGAGAACTGATGCCCTGAATACAGCCAGAGCCCAGTTCTTTCCTTCCAGTTTCTACACAAACTTTTAAAAATAACCAAGTATTGCACTTGATTTTCCAACCAGCAAGCCAGTTAATGCAAAACCACCTTAAATCCAGGCAGCGAGAAATAAGGAAATAAATCACAACAATTCTTGCCATCCATATCACCGCTAAGCCAATTCTGCTGTTAATATAAATGTACTTGTAAGGTTTGGGGGATATCTGGAGTATTATTTAAAATACTTAAATAAGGAGTTTCAGCAGACATGCCCGAGGTCCCCGTGCGACAACCGTGACCATTAGCTTCGGAGTCGAGGCCGGCCCTGCCCCACAGCCGCAGGATCAGGAAAAGGGCAGAGTTCTCCATGGCAGATCCAGGACCAGTT
This sequence comes from Chelictinia riocourii, assembly GCA_026930925.1. Taxonomy (NCBI): domain Eukaryota; kingdom Metazoa; phylum Chordata; class Aves; order Accipitriformes; family Accipitridae; genus Chelictinia; species Chelictinia riocourii. Next base: position 45,153,571 of record JANZLP010000072.1, read on the forward strand.
GCGCGCGGGGGCCAATGCCGGCAAGGCAGGAGGGGCTGATGGAAGCCTGAAGCTCTTCCTAGGTTTGGCTTGGTGGCATGTGGAGAGAGAGAATTGCTCTTCCTGTCTAGTGATTAATTGCTAATTGGGCTCTCTGGAAGAGCAGGGGAGAGGGGAAACGGCATTTGGCTGGAAACTGGCAGGGAGCGAGCACTGGGGACCCGGAGCTGAAATCCCCTGGCTTGAGCTTGGGGTAGTCTCATGGGCCTCACTAAACTGCTTTCATCCCAGTGGCATAAAAGAGGATTAACTGCTGTTTAGCTATGTTCACGCCATGCTTTGCTCAGCACTTGTTTCTTTTCACCAGGTGGTCAGGCATTTTCTTTCCCTGTTGAAAAAGGACGATTTTTCATGTTCTCCTTTTCCAAAGGGAACATTCCTTGGCTGCTTGCTGAGCTGTGTCTGCTCCCATTGCTGCACCCTGCCCAGGTGCCATCCTGTCCAGGGGAGTGGGACCCAGGACCCTGTCCTGGCACCCCTTTCCCTGCTGCTCCCCCCACCGTGCCCCCCCCGGGGCCGGGGAAGAGCTGAGGGAGGGCTTTGGGGAAAGGGGAGCCACGGTGTGTGGCTGGACAGCAGAGGCAAGACATGAAGGGATTTCTCAGCCTTTTTTCCCCCCCAAGAAATGGGCCTGAAGCAAAGCCCTGTGAAGTGGCGGAGACAATGAGGGGTTTATGAAACTTTCCTCAGGGCTGCCTGTTGCTTCAGAAATCCTGACTACAAGAGCACTACAGGGCAATGCTGAGAAATGCCTGAGATGAGAACATAGCTGCTGCTCGGATGAACCTCTTGACCTCTGCTGGCTTTCCTGATGAATTCCATTCAAAATGCTCAAGTTCATCAATTTTCAAGTCCTTCTGGATTTAACCAAAAGCCCAATAATCAAGCAAGACACACACATACTGGAACTGCTTATTGCAAATAAATAAACAATGCATTTCACAGCATTTCTACCTATTTTCTCCCCCACTAGCACTGTCTGCTTCTCCTAACTGCTTGGTGCAGTTGCTCTGAGTATCAGTGTCAGTGCACCTTTGATAGCTGAAATAAACTTTGCTATCATAATTTTATCTGAACTGCCTTCCCCCCTTGGACTTGAGTTGGGCAATTCACATGTATATAGCATTGGAGTAGTCTTTTGACATCCCCATTTATCATCACTGTTAAAAGCTAAGAAAGACAACAGGCAGAGATTAAAAAAAAAAAACCACAAACCTCTTTTACTGAAAATTCAAGTTAAAGATTAATTTCAAGGTCTGCTTTTTTGGACCCTTTAGAGTGGTCAAGCCAGAAACACTTTAGACTGTGAGGAAACCAGAGAACATGATAGCATCACATTACAGCCTCAGGCATTTTGACACAGATAAAAACCTTTCACAAGCCTTTCAGAAGCCAGCATTGCTAACAATGTTATTTACCTGGTCATTAAATGGTCAGTAACATATTGCTGTTACTAAAATTCTGGGATCTGACAGGACTTTCCTCCAAGTCATTTGTTGTTCAGAAATTTTCATGAATCAAAAGTGGATAGGTTTATAGGAAAGTTTAAGAAAGGTCAGCTGCAGTGCTACAACTGCTAAGGTACAATTAGTATCTCATTCCAAGGTTATTACTTTGAATTATTAATTACACAGTAACATCCAAAAGAATTACTTAGTGAGACAAAACAAAGGAGCATGCAAACTGCAGTCATGGCTAGGTAGAACGATGTGGGGGAGCAGGAGTCTTCTGGTGATGGACCAGATGGTGGAGCACCTTCTTGGTGTAAGACTTGCTATTTAAGGCATGTGGGCATAGACTGAGTAAAACTTGGGAAATGCAGCTTAAAGAGCCACATTGGCTCTTGACTGGCACAAGATACCCCTAGATTACAAGGTGGGGCTGGTTAAGATAAAATAATTCAGTTTCATGGTTTTCCATCAAGCCTGTCTTCATGCTATTGGACACAAATCATGAAGATCTAGGGTATCAGTTGTGTGTATCTATGAAAATAGCAGTTATTGCAGTTTCTGTAGTGATTTGAGGAATTTACAAAATTTCTGGCAAAGTCTAAGAATATTAAGTTTTTCAGTAATTTAAGGTATAAGGGTTAGGTATTTTTCCTCAAACCTTTACCCACTCTCCCAACAAATCAGGAAAAAGTGTCACAGCTTCAAATAATCAGAGTAGGTCCCTTATTTACACAGAAATCTGGCACCTCCTGGCACTTCTGATAGTTTGCAGTATAATTCTCTAGGTGATACACCTGTCAATTTGATTTCTCCAGTGAAGGGATGGGAGGAGATTCTTAGAAGCATTTGACCTTCCTGATACTCATCTAAGCTGAAAACTCAAAATGCTCTGAGATTCACTAGCTGGTCATCCTAATCAATTAGTCCTCTGCCAAGTTGTTAACTACATGAAACAGCCTGTGACCCAGAAGGAGCACGCCCACAGACACATCACAACACTCTTATGATTTGAAAAATTCCTCTTCTGTGGTTTGGCTATATATAGGAGTGGAAACTGGCTGAAGCAGCTTTTCCAAATTACCATGCAGTGGTACCAGGTTGAGGATGGAGTAAGACGTAAGCCCATCGGGCCAGCCCGAACTATCTCGTAGGGGTACCGGGAGTAGCCCACAGGACACAGGTAGGCGAACCAGGCCCAATC